>JABMCL010001655.1:35000-37500 GCA_018857735.1 Alviniconcha marisindica
TGTAAGTCCGCGTTTTCCTTATGAACGCATACAATGCTTACGCCGGCACAAATGAAGCTTCGAATCGAGACTTAACTGATTTTTCTGTTACGTACGTCCGTGCTTCGATCGACACTGTATTGCTTCCACAGTCTTCGTACCCAAACATTTCGCAAATTTTACGGAGGGTGCTGACAGCGCAGGACTTATCTATCGGGGCGATCTCGGTAGACAGATGTGCGACGACAAGCAGTGCCCTTTCAGTGGCGAACCAAGTGTTCAGGTCACACGACACAGTTTGGAGGAAGGTTGCCGGAAAGTGAGGATGTGTGTCGGAAAGAGAGAAGCAGTGCCGGAAAGAGAGGAAGTGTGCCGGAATGTGAGGAAGGGTGCTGGAAAGTGAGGATGGGTGCCGGAAAGAGAGAAGATGTGCCGGAAAGAGAGGAAGGGTGCCGGAAAGTGATGCCGGTGCCGGGAAGTGAGGTTGGGTGCCGGAAAGGGGGAAGGGTGGGTGCCGGAAAGTGAAGAAGGGTGGATGCCGGAAAGTGAGGGAGGGTTGGTGCCGGAAAGTGAGGGAGGGTGGGTGCCGGAAAGTGAGGGAGGGTGGGTGCCGGAAAGTGAGGAAAGGTGCCAAAAAATGAGGCTTGGAGTGTGGGTAGCACTCTGCACCGACGCAATAATAATAAGAAGAAGAAGCGGTATTTCTATAACGCCCATTTACCGCATAAGGTGGGAGCGCAGGGCGCTTTACAATAACACTAACAACACACACACACACACACACACACACACACACACACACACACACACACACACACACACACACACACACACATAACACACACACACACACATAACACACACACACACACACACACACACACACACACACACACACACACACACACACACACACACACACATGTCAGATGGGAGGATGGGCACGGCAGTAAAAAAGAAAGTTTAGAAATAGTTAGCGAACAGGTGCGTATTGATGGAGGCTTTAAAAGAGGAGGCAGAATCAGAATGGCGGCGTGTTTGAGGCAATTTGTTCCAAACAGATGGGCCAGCGTAATAAAAAAATATGTCACCAATTTCTTGTGTGTTTACACGAGGGGTGACAAAGGTTCGTGTGTCGGATGCGGATCGTAATTGTCTTCCTGGACTATAAGGTTGAAGGAGATCGGACAGGTAATGAGGGGATGTTCCAGAGGTGGAATTGAAGCAGATAGTTGAAAATCTGTATTGAATGCCTTGTGTAACTGGGTGCCAGTGCAGAATTTTGAGACTAGGATGGCTGTGCTCATATTTCTTAGCTTTACACACAAGCCTTTCCGCCGCATTCCAAACTTTTTGACGTTTATTATCTAGTAAGTGCTGAGGGCAACCTGAAAATGAAGAGTCACAGAAGTCTGCCCAAGAGCATATATTTCGTTGCAAAATTTAAAAGGACAGTGCAGTGCTCCGATTCAGATTTTAAAATCTGTGCTAGAGCAGGAAGCGGTTGTAATGAAACAAGAGAATTTGAGTTGCTGAGTATAGAGACACACGATACCGCTGTACAGTTGGGTAGAGGAAGTCGACAGCGCTGACGGGGAAAAGCTGCTGTGGATAAAAAGAAAAGAAAAAAAAGTGACTCGGTAATTGAAAGTTTAATCTTCCCACTGAGTTCAGTTTCCTTGTTTCAGTTAATTCCAGAGTAAGGTAACACAAGACTTGTTCAATTCAGTGCCAAACCGGTCGACTCAAGACTATGCATACACCGTCCCACTCACGGTCACTTTACCCTAATAGGCATTGTTGTGGGAACCGCTTTGATTGGCAGGAGCATACGTGGCCCGCCACAAGATTCTCTGCGGACGTCAATATTGGTCTGCATGGTCACTGGTCAGCCGGCCTGGCTGGACTCTGTGACCAGACAGGTCGGTTCACCGTCTGGCTGGCTGCACTATAACTTTGCGTCGTGTCGACTCAGCTAGACTGAGATGGAGGAGGAAGAGGAGGAGGAGGAGGTAGGTAAGTAAGTAACTTGGTGTTTTACGCCCAGTCAACCATTGCGGTTATATCAGGGCGAAATGATGAGGAGGAGAAGGAGGAGGGAGATGATGAGGAGGGGGAGGGGAAGATGAGGGGGAGGGGGAGATGAGGAGGAGGGGGAGATGAGGAGGAGGGGGAGGGGAAGATGAGGGGAGGGGGAGATGAGGAGGAGGGGGAGATGAGGAGGAGGGGGAGGGAAGATGAGGGGGAGGGGGAGATGAGGAGGAGGGGGAGATGAGGAGGAGGGGGAGGGAGATGAGGGGAGGGGGAGATGAGGAGGAGGGGGAGGAGGAGGGGGGAGATGAGGAGGAGGGGGATAGAGGAGGAGGGGAGATGAGAGGAGGAGGATGAGGAGGAGGGGGATGGGGAGAGAGGAGGAGGGGGAGATGAGGAGGAGAGGCAAATGAGGAGGAGGAGGAGATGAGGAGGAGGATGAGATGAGGAGGTGGGAGATGAGGAGAAAGAGCAGGGAGATGAGGAAGAG
>JABMCL010001655.1:45000-47500 GCA_018857735.1 Alviniconcha marisindica
TACCAATACAGAGCAGATGATCAATGCGGGGTTTGTTCCTCCTGCTCACAAAAGGAACAAAGCGGTGAATCAATTATTATTTTCACAAGAACAAATATCTGCCTGTCGTTAAAATTATGTGTACCAGCCGGATCTGGAAGCACCGAAGCTGTGTGTCAATTATGGTTTGAATCGATTTTTAAAAATATACTCTTCAAGTTTAAATCTTTGTAGATTTTTTAAAATTTTATTCCATCTTTGTACACCAGCAGGGAAGGCATCTGATCCTAGCAGTTCAGTTCAACTGAGTTCAAGATGGTATCTATCCGCTCGGAAAGTCCATATGCGCTCCACCCCGTCTCTCAGAGGCTTCCCCAATTCTAGCAACTGTGATAGTACATTTTGTTACCGCCTTGAATATAGGTCCATTCTTTAGTTTCTTGTATCCTACTATACTCTTGGCTGGTATGGATACAGGCACAAATGTATATGGTTGTTTGTTGACTGCATATAAGGTCGTTTTTGTTTGCTTTTTTAACAGAAATTTGTATTGGTGCAACTTGCTGATGAATGCCGTTGGCATAATAATTGTGAGATCTATCTAATATCACATATGTAAAAAGGCTTTAAATTAAAAAAGGAAGAAGGAAAGATCTTGGCTGTTACATTTATCTTAAAGTCATGCTGGTATTTCCGAAGAGTATCGATTATATCTCTATGTTTCAAAATATGTGATTTTACATTAGGAAATTTGTGTAACAATTCTGAGAAAGTAAGATAGTAGCTATCCGTATCCATTAGCTGGTGCATGAAGACAGTACCTTTATGGAAACCATTCACTAATTCACACCTTCTTTTTTTTCCTTCTTCTTTTTTGGTGTGTGTGTGTGTGTGTGTGTGTGTGTGTGTGTGTGTGTGTGTGTGTGTGTGTGTGTGTGTGTGTGTGTGTTGTGTTGTTTTGCCAAGCACATCGTTGTGGGGCGTTTAATCGTACAACATACATCCAATACACTAACAAGTTCACATTCATTCATACTTCATTCTGTCTATAAAAATAAAATAAAAACTATACGTATACTGACTGAATTATCCATTACAGATTGACATGTTTTTGACATACATCTACGAATGCAGTACAATCATTCCTTATATCATTATGTGTGTGTGTGTGTGTTTGTTGTGGGGTGTGTGTGTGTTGTGTGTGTGTGGGGTTTTGGTGTGTGGGTGGTGTGTGGTGTGTGTGTGTGTGTGTTGGTGTGTGTGTGGGGTGGGTGTGTGGTGTGTGGTGGTGCGTGTGTGAGGTGTGTGTGTGTGTGTTTGTGTGTGTGTGTGTGTGTTGTGGGGGTGTGTGTGTGTGTGTGTGTTGTGTGTGTGGTGTGTGGTGTGTGTGCGTGTGTAGGGGCGTGTGTTGGTGTGTGTGGGTGTGGTGTGTGTGTGTGTGTGTGTTGTGTGTGTGTGTGTGTTGTGTGCGTGTGTGGGTGTGTGGTGTGTGTGTGTGTGTGTGTGTGTTGTGTGTGTTGTGGTGGTGTGTGGTGTGTTGGGTGTGTTGTGTGTGTGTGTGTTGGTGTGTGTGTGTGTGGGGTGTGGGGTGTTTTGGTGGTGTGTTGGTGTGTGGTGTGTGTGTGTGTGTGTGTGTGTGTGTGTGTGTGTGTGGTGTGTGTGGGGTTTGGCGTGTGTGGTGTGTGTGTTTGTGTTTTGTGGTGTTTTGTGTTTTTGTCTCTCTCTCTCTCTCTCTCTCTTCCTTCTCTCTCGTCCTCCTCTCTCTCTCTCTCCTCTCCCCTCTCTCTCTTTTCTCTCTCCTCTCTCGGGGTCTGTGTGATGGTGAATGAAATGCAGTCTGTGGGTTTTGTTATTAACAATCAGCAACCTGAGCGTTAAATTCAAAACATCTTGTCTCTTGACACACGTATAAGAGATCCATTAAAGTACATCCATCTGTTACCTTTTACATGTTCATAATATAGATATCAAACACAGTGAAATCATTCTTTCATCCAAGTTTTTTGTTGTTGTTGTTGTTGTTGTTGTTGTTGTGTGTTGTTGTTGTTGTGTTGTGTGTGTGTTGTGTGGTGTGGTGTGTGTGTTTTTTGTGTGGTGTGTGTGTGTGTGTGTGTGTGTGTGTGGTGTGTGTGTGTGTGTGTGTGTGTGTGGTGGTGTGTGGTGTGTGTGTGTTGCGTTGTGTGTGTGTGTTGTGTGTGTTTTTGTGTGTTGTAGTGTGTGTCATTTGTGGGCGTGTGTGTGCGCGTGTGGGGGGGGGGGGGTGCGTGTTTTGTGTGTGTGTTTGCGCATGTCCCTTTGTGTTGGCGTTGGCGTGCGTGTATGTGTACGTGCTTGCGTGTTTTCGTGTGTGTGTGTGTGTGGTGTGTGTGTGTGTGTGTGTGTGTGTGTGTGTGTGTGTGTGTGTGTGTGTGTAGGTGCGTAGCACACGTGTTTGTGTGAGCGTTTTGTTATCGATTATTGGCTTCAAAGCAAATAATTAAACAAACAAAAAAGGCATTTTAACATGCGTATAAAATGGAGC
>JABMCL010001655.1:52500-55000 GCA_018857735.1 Alviniconcha marisindica
TTAACAAGAAGAAGACAGCACCAGCAGCGACAGCAACAGCAAGAAGTAAAACATTGTTTACCACGCGAGGAGAACAAAGAAACACACTCTCGTCGCTAATGAGATCAAGCAAACAGCTGCAGAATATAAAACAACTTTGAAAACAAAATACAAATACAAATTAACAAATGGGGAGTGGTGAGTGGGTGTGGGGTCGGGGGGTGGGGTGGGGTGGGGGGGGGTGAGGGGATAGAGGGGGGAGTGTGCACAGGCCCACACACAACACCCTCGCCAAGACGCTTTTTTATCAAATCGGAAATAATCTCTGGCGAGAATGTGAAGCAAGTGATGCACATATGGTCACAACGCTGTCGGCAGGAGCCATTGTTGTTCGAACCTGGTGTCGCCACATGCTACACACGCCGCATTGACCACGGGGCCCCCCGCGCCCAAAGCCGCGAGAGCAGCGAGCAGACGTAATCAGCGGGCGATATTTGCTTGCAGTGGAGCGGACACGGACGCTGGAATATTCCGTAAATTTTGCATATTGTAGCTCACAGTTCATTGCCCGCTTGCCAAACGGTGAGCTCACTTCCCCTGAGAGTGCAGTGCACGTGCCTCTGTACAACCCCGCCCCTGTGTGACTGACAGCTGACCTGCACCGCTGCAGGATCGATGTACAACCGGGCTAGCTGCTGACTGAGAAGTGGGAGACGGCGCGGAGCGCGTATGGGTTCTTCCGAGTGCATAGATACAATCTTCAGCTAAAACGGACAACCGGGCTAGTTGCTGAGAAGTGAGAGACGGCGCGAAACGTGTATGGGCTTTGCCGAGCGCATAGATACAATCTTCAGCTAAAATGGACAACCGGGCTAGTTGCTGAGAAGTGAGAGACGGCGCGAAACGCGTATGGGCTTTGCCGAGCGCATAGATACAATCTTCAGCTAAACGAACCACCTGAGCAAACATGTACAATCTGGCTAGTTGCTGAGAAGTGAGAGACGGCGCGGAACGCGTATGGGCTTTGCCGAGCGCATAGATACAATCTTCAGCTAAAACGAACCAGCTGAACCAAACATATACAACAGGGTTAGTTGCTAACTGAGAAGTGAGAGACGGCGCGGAGCACATATGGGCTTTTCCCAGCGCATAGATACCATCTTCAGCTAAAACGAACCAGCTGATCGAGGTACAACCTTTTTCGTCGTTGTGTGCAGGTTGTTACGTAGTTCGTCGCTAACGGAATTCAGGTTGTCGTTGTGTGAGGCGAGATCAGTTACATCGTGGATGTAACGAAACTATTCAGTTCCAGGACACTTGTCGTGGTCGTTGGGTGCAGTCAGACCCGTTAACCACCGCTAACGAAATTCATTTTGAAGGACGCTTGTTGTTGTCGTCGGCGTTGTTGTTGTGTCAATTAAGCCAGTCCCGTTATGAACTGCTGACGAAGTTCAGTTTGTAGGACACTTGTCGTTGTCATTGTGTGAAGCCAGACCAGTTGCATTCATCTCTCTCTCTCTCTCTCTCTCTCTCTCTCTCTCTCTCTCTCTCTCTCTCTCTCTCTCTCTCTCTCTCTCTCTCTCTCTCTCTCTCTCTGCCTGCCTGCCTGCCTGCCTGCCTGTTTGTCTGTCTTTCTCTGTCTCTGTCTGTTTTCTGTCTCTTCTCTCTCTCTCTCCTTCTTCTCTCTCTCTCTCTCTCTCTCTCTCTCTCTCTCCTCTCTCTCTCTCTCTCTCTCTCTCTCTCTCTCTCTCTCTCTCTCTCTGTTTTGTTTGTTTGTTGCTGTTGCTGTTGCTGATGTTGTTGTTGCTGCTGCTGTTGTTTTGTTAGATCTCTTCTACTGTTTAGACAAGACCTGTTGTGATGCGGCTAGGCTAAAGTATTCAGCGATGTTTGTTCCTTTGGTACTTTGTGCAGGATTAATAACCGCTAGTAATTGGATGTTAAGGTCATGTGAACCGCACAGGACGATCACTCTCTATCGTAATCATATAACTATACAAGCGAATGCATATCGCAAAACTCTTCTAATGTGTACACCTTTTCTCCAGTCAAATCTAGGAAATAAACTCATACACAAAATCAAACACAAATTTTCGAGAAAAACAACAGCAAACGTTCAATTGAGCAAAACAAACAAAAAATCTTGTAAACGTCCACATACACACACACACACACACACACACACACACACACACACACGCACGCACGCACGCACGCACGCACACACACACACACACGCACGCACACGCACACACACACACACACCCCCATACATACGGATGAAAACAGAATGACACGCCAAATTAACTATAAACCATGAACAGTTATAACATCAAGTACACAAGAACAATATTAAAGTATAACAATGTTTAGAAACTGGTCTACGCTTTTTATGTCACTGAACAGCCGTTAAACGTCCACCCCGTCCAGTACTAAAGTGAGTGAGCAGTATGTACACACTCAAAAAGACCCCACACGCACGCTAAAGATCCTGTAGTCCATCTCTGAATTCGGTGAATTA
>JABMCL010001655.1:62500-67500 GCA_018857735.1 Alviniconcha marisindica
ATCAAGTTGGGTTTGCAGTCCAGTTGGTGAGCATGACAAGAGCGCAAGAGTCACCCGCAAAGAGCAGTATGAACAATTCTATAAGTCCAGGTAGTAGCTGGACACCATGTTTACCTTCTCTGACACTTCTGTTGCCAACTCATTTATGATGACAGAAAAGAGGGTAGAGCTTAAAACACACCCTTGTCTCAGTCCCCGTGGACACTCAACCATGTCTGTAAACTCATTGCTCATTCTGACGCAATAAAGGACTTTTTGGTATATAGCCTTGACAGCGTTCACAAACTTGGAAGACACTCCTGTCCTGCATAGTGTTCTCAACAGAGTTTCACGCTTCACAGAATCGAACGCCTTCCTTAGGTCAATAAAGGCAACGTACACCTTCCCTCCTCTTCTTGACAGATATTTTTGGGTCAACGCATATAAGGTGTAAACGTGGTCGGTTGTCGAACACCCTCTTCTGAAGCCACCCTGAGGTTCGGCAATTTTGTCATTATCCTCTAGCCATGCAGTCATACAGCCGTGTGTTCAGTATTGCAGTATAGCATTGACCCAGTATGCTCAGCAGTGAGACACCTCTATAATTGTCTGGTACATCAGTGTCCCCTTGTTTTATGTATCGGCACAAGTGGCAACCGAGAGAGAGAGGGGGGGGGGGGGGCGAAGGGAGAAGCAACAAGGGACAGACACAGAGACTGCTGAAACCGGAGGAGGGCAGCGGAACAGAACCGACTTTGAGAGATGCCATGTCCAAACTGTGTGTGTGTGTGTGTGTGTGTGTGTGTGTGTGTGTGTATTGTGTGTATGTGTAGGTGTGTGTGTATGTGTGTATAGGTGTGTGTGTGTGTGTGTGTGTGTGTGTGTGTGCGTGCGTGCGTGCGTGCGTGCGTGCGTGCTGTGTGTGTGTGTGTGTGTGTCTTGTGTGTTGTATGTTGTGTGTGTGCGTGTGTGTTTGTTGTATGCATGTGTGTGTGTGTGTGTGTGTTGTGTGTGTGTGTGCGCGCGCGCGGTGTTGTGCGTATGTATGTGTGTGTGTGTGAGTGTGTGTGTGTGTTGTGTGTGTGTGTGTGTATTACGTTTAAGCGCGCGTACGTACGTGCGTTCGCGCGCGCGCATGCTTGTTTGTGTCCGTCGCTGTGGTATTTCCATGCATGTGTTTATAAGTGTGCGCGCGTGCACGCCAGTGTGTATACGTACAGTGTGTGATGATGTAGTCAGGTCATGTCTGTGTCTTGAATGAAGCAGAAACATCTCGCTTTCCAAGAGCTCCAGGCAGCCGAGCGGGAGTCACGTGCTGTGCGGCCAGCATCCAGCCTGCGACCGGTGGGACCCCATGCAGCCATCCCATGTCAAAGAAAACCGATGAAAATTGGATCGGATTTCGAGGAAGCCAGCGGGTCGACTTTTCTCTTCCTTCAAGGCGAATATGCCCGAAAATTGGGTCGGGGTCGGGGTGGAGAGAGAGCGAGAGAGGGGGAAAGAGAGAGAGACACAGAGAGAGAGAGACAGACAGACAGAGAGGCAGACAGGCAGACAGTCAGACAGAGAGAGAGAGACAGACAGGTCAGACAGAGACAGAAACAGAAACAGGCAGGCAGGCAGGCTGACAAACGGACAGACTGAGATAGAACAGATTGGAGAGACAGACAGACAGACAAAAAGACAGACATACATGCAGGCAGGCAGGCAGAGACAGAAACAGATCGGAGAGAGAGGGGGAGGTAGAGACAGACAGACAGAGACAGACAGACAGAGACAGAGATACAAGACAGAAAGAGACAGAAACAGACTGAAACAGACAGACAGGCAGGCAGGGAGGCTGACAAACGGACAGACTGAGATAGAACAGATTGAAGAGGAGAGAGACAGCTCGAATTCGAAACGTTATTTGACAAGGATTGTAGTTTAGGTTCAGTCAAAAACCTGTCTAACAACTAGTCCTTGCTAAGCACTGATTAGTAGATATCAAATTACAGGCAGTATTTATATACGATATTCTAGGTATGAATGAGTGAGTGAAACGTTATACATGAGAATGTCCACACAAATATAGCGTGTTCACAGCGCCAGATAAACTCATGTCATACGTCATTCAGTTAGTTACATATTATGAGCATAGAACCAGCAAATAAAGCAGCATAACTTCTGATCAGTTCATAATTATGACTAGCAATCAATGCTTATCTTATAAAGAACAGTAAGGGAGAGGGAGAAAAAGAAAAAAGAAAAGAAAAAAGAAAAAAAGAATAAAAAAGTGGGGGGGAGGGGGGGCACTCTCACAAACAGTCGGAAGGACTGGGCGGAGTTTTATGGGTGTATAAAATAGGTCAGAGAGACAGACAGACAGGCAGGCAGGCAGACAGACAGAAACAGATTGGAGAGGGGAGAGAGAGAGAGAGAGATGACCAGACATACAGACTGACATAGACAAACAGACAAGGGCAGACATACACACAGAGATACACAGGTAATGACTGACCACAAACAAACAAAAAGAAAGAAGAAAGAGCGATAATCGGGGTAGCGATAAAAACAACAACAAAAGAGAGAGGGAGAGACGAACAGGCAGGACGGCAGGCAATCAGGCAAATAGAGAGAAAAATGGGCAAACAATTGAAAGGTGGGAAAGAGAGATAATTGAGAAGAGGGAAAAATAATAAGAGAGAGAGAGAGAGAGAGGGGACGGAGGGGGGTGCAAAGAAAGATAATTAAAGAGATATAAAACAATAAGAAGAGAATGTGTGAGGGTAGGAGGCAGGAGAGAGAGAGAGAGAGAGAGAGAGAACTCGAGCTCGAAAACCTCTCCTTCCCCCGCTCTGCATGGGGTCAGGCGCAAAAGGCGGGAGCATCGCCTTCGTCATAAGGGACTCTCTTAAGCCGCATGTCGCTGCCACTTCGTCCTTTCCGTTCAGCACCCCTGCTTTGAAACCGCTCAGCTGACTCTAACATACAACAAGCAACTAACCAACTTGTTCTGTATCTACGGCCCTCCACCCAGCAAAAAGAACAAATTCTCTGACTCCATGTTTTTCGGTCAGTTTTCCGACTTCCTTGAACACTCTGACAGTGTGCCTGACAAAACACTGCTTATGGGTGACTTTAACTTTGATTTTGAAAACGTAGAAAACAACAACTCCAGAAAACTACACGATATCATAGACATATTTAACCTAACCCAGTCTGTTTCTGAACCTACTCACAACCAAGGCCATCTGCTCGATTTAAAGTGTTTTCCAAGCAAAGTGATAACATCCTCGTTTCTACAAAACTACACCATGGACTAACGTCTGACCACACAGCCATCTTGTGCAAACTTGATGTATCTGTACCCGTACAAAAACCTGAAACTTTTCGTACCGATGCCTCAAAAGATTGACACCGGCGCCTTTAAACAAGATCTCTCTCACGCTGTCTCACAAGTCAGTTCTATCAGTGACTACAATAACCACCTCTGTTCTATCCTTGACAAGCACGCCCCTCTCTGCCGTTGTACAGTCCGTACAAGGAAGCCGACCCCCTGGTTCAGCAGTATTGCGGAGCAGTTCTGTGAGCTGAAACGGGAGCTCGGCAGGCGGAGAGACGATGGCTCAAATCTAAGCTCACCGTCCACAAACAGATATACGACTCCATTAAACAGAAAGTGACAAACCTTGTAGATAAAGCCAAACAAGCCTACTACTCTGCTAAGATTGAGTCTAGCACAACTAAAGTAGCAAACCTTGTAGATAAAGCCAAACAAGCCTACTACTCTGCCAAGATTGAGTCTAGCACAACCTATAAACGGCTCTTTCAAAACTTCAACACCATCCTCGGCAAAAGCAGATGCATTTTGATTCTGACGACCTTCCGAATGTCTTTTCTGATTACTTCACTGAAAAAATCCGCACCATCAGAAACAATTTTCCTCCTCCAAACCCAGCTGCTTGCCCTGATACCTCTTTCGCTGGAAACCCCTTGCTAGCTTTTGAGCCTGTCACTGATGAATTTGTCTTAAAAATAATCAACAGTGCATCTGCCAAGTCTTGTGAACTTGATCCCATTCTCACCAAGTTTCTTTATGAAAACCTTGACATCCTCTTGCCGACCATCACGAACATCATCAACACATCTCTTACTACTGGCATTGTACCACGTGATCTGAAGATAGCCGTCGTCAAACCTCTGTTGAAAAAGCCACCACTTGACAAAAATCTTTTGAAAAACTACCGTCCCATTTCTAACCTTCCATTTCTGTCCAAAATCCTTGAAAAAGTCGTTCTCCACAAACTTCTCTCCCCTATCTCCAAGAAAACAACCTCAGCAATCCCTTTCAGTCAGCCTATCGAGCAGGACACAGCACTGAGACCGTTTTGTTACGTATTTTAAACGCTATTCTCTCCGTTCTGGACAATGGATCTTTCTGCCGCTTTTGACACTATTGACCACCAAATTCTCCTCTCCCGCCTGAACTCTGTTTTTGGCATTCAGTCTACTGCACTCCAATGGTTTCAGTCATACCTCTCAGACAGATGTCAGTCCACTTCAGTCAATAACTCGTCTTCGTCACCATCACAGCTCATGTACGGTGTGCCTCAGGGCTCGGTACTAGGGCCCATTCTCTTCGTCCTGTACCTACGTCTCTCTCCGATATCATAGCTAACCACTCTGTAAACCATCAGCTTCTCTCAGTGAAGTGACCAACCTCACCAAAGAACTCAATGCATGCACAGACGACATGGATGACGGAAAATCAGTTCAAACTGAACGACGACAAAACAGAAGCTCTTCTCTTTCTCTTTTCGTATTCCTTGAAAACTTCTACCGTTTCCCTCCCTGATTCGATTACTCTTGGCTCTCACAACATCCCCTTCTCTGATTCTGCCAGGAACCTTGGATTCATTCTTGACTCAAAACTGTCCATGAAAAACACGTCATAAAAAATATGCCAAACTGCTTATTTCGAGCTTAAACGCATTAGTTCAATCCGCAGGTTTTTCACTGAAGACGCAACCAAGACTCTT
>JABMCL010001655.1:72500-77500 GCA_018857735.1 Alviniconcha marisindica
ACACCCACACACACAACACACACAACACACAACACCCTAAAACCAAAAAACACACTCTCTCTCTCTCTCCTTTTTCTCCTCTCTCCTTCCCCCTCTCTTCCCCCTCGCTCTCCCCCCTTTTCTCTTCTCTCCCCTCCCCTCCTCTCCTCCCCACAAAAACACACAACCCCACACAAACACCCCACACACAAAACACACACACAAAACACACCACACACACACAACACCACACACACACACCCCCACAAACACACACCACCACACAAGCCCATGACAGCTGCTGGTGCCCCATCCGGCCAAAACGACTTGAAAGTCCCCATCAGTCCCCTACACCATGGGGGCTTTTGATCGTAAAAAAGCGGGAAGGTGGGAAAGTTCCCACCAAACTGTTTTTTTATGAAACATCCCCTTTTTCTCACTTCTGTCATTGCCCCCCGCCCCCCCAACAACCATTGTTTTTCCCTCGTGCTGCTTAACTTTATTTTTTTTTGGAAAGGGGAGCTGATTTTTCACCCCGTTTTTTTTTTTGTGTGTGTGTGGTGGGGTGTGTGTGTGGGGTGTGTGTGGGGGGTGTGTGTTGTGTGGGGTGTGCGTGTGTGTGTGCGTGGTGTGTGTGTGTGTGTGTGTGTGTGTGTGTGTGTGTGTGTGTGTGTGAAGAGAGAGAGAGAAAAGAGAGTGTTGTTTTGTGTGTTTTGGTGTGGTGTGCCCCTGCGTGGGTGGGGTGCGTGCGTGCTGCGTGGGTGCGTGGTGCGTGGTGTGGGGTGTGGGGTGTGTGTGTGTGTGGGGTTTTGTGTTTGTGTGTGTGTGTGTGGTGTGTGTGTGTTTTGTTGTGTTTTTGTTTTTCTTGTTGTTTGTTGTTGTTGAAAGTTGTTTTCTTGTTGTTGCTTTTTTGTTTTATTGTTGTTGTTGTTGTGCGTGTGTATGTGTGTGTGTGTGTTTGTGTGGTGTGTGTTTTGTGTGTGGTGTGTGTGTGTGGGGTGTGTGAGTGAGTGGTGGTGTGTTTGGTGTTGGTGTGTGTTGGTGTGTGTGGGTGGGGGGTGTGTGGGGGGGGTGTGTGTGTGTTGTTGTGGGGTGTGTGTGTGTGTGTGTGTGTGGGGGTGTGTGGGTGTGTTGTGGTGTGTTTTCCCCCCGGAAGGAGGTTGGCATAGTTCCCATGAGGGGGGGTTTTAACGTTTAACGTTTTCCCAGATCAAAAGTGATCATTCTGTGTTTTTTTCCCGTTTTGGTGTTTTTTTTTGGGTTTTTTTTGGGGGGGTTGGGCCCTTTGGGGGTGGTGGTTTGGGGTTTGGGTGTATGTGGTTTTTTGTGTGGGGTTTTGTGTGCGTTGGGGTGGTGCGTGCGTGCGTGCGTGCTGGGGTTTTGTGTGTGTTTTGTTTTGTGTGTGTTTTGGGGTGTTTTTTGGGGTGTGTGTTTTGTGGTGAGGTGTTGGGGGTGGGGGTGTGGTGGGGGAGAAGAGAGAGAGGAAAAAGAGGGAGGGGTGGAGAGAGAGAGAGAGAGAGGGAAGGGGAGAGAGAGAAGCGAGAGAGAAGAGAGAGGTTGTGGTGCTGAATTTGGGGGGGCTGGGTGTCAAAAGCCGCCGTTTGAAACCAAAAAGAGGGAAAAACTAAAAAGCACAAATTTTTTTTTGGGGAAAAGAAACCCCCACACACCCCCCACCCCCCAAAACACCCAAAACAACAACCCCACACACACACACCCCCCACACCCCACAAAAACACCACACCACAAAAACAAAAACCAAAAAAACCACACACACACCCCACGCGCGCGCACCCCCCCACACACACCAAAAACACACCCCACACCCCCACACACCCCCCACACAAACCCCCACACACAAACACCCCCACCCCAAAACCACACAAAAACACACACACCCACACCCCCCCACACACACAAACAAACTGCATTTTTTTTTTTTAGCAAAAGGTGTGGGCCAACCCGCGTACGCCTTGGGGGGGTGAAAAAATTGCCTTAAAAACAACGGGGGGGGGGTGTGGACGGTTTTTTTTCTTCCTTTTGTGTATTATTTTTGGGGAATTTTCCCCATACATCCCGTTAGGGCCTTTTTTTGGGGGTTTTTTTTTTTGGACAAAGGCATCTCGTCAAAATGTCCTAGTGTTTGTTTCCTATTTTTGATGTTGTATTTGTTTGTTTGTCCCCCCCCCCCCCCCCCCCCCCCCCCCCCCCCCCCCCCCCCCCCCCCCCCCCCCCCCCCTTTCTTTTTTTTTGGGTTTTTTTTATTTAGTTTTTTTTTGGTTTTTTTTTTTTTTTTTTTTTTTTTTTTGTTTTTTTGGTTTTAAATTCTCTCTCTCTCTCCCCTCTCTCCTCTCTCTCCCTCCCCCTCTCTCTCTCTTTCTCCCTCTCTCTCTCTTTTTTTTTTTTCTTTTTTTTTTTTTGGTTGGTTTGTTGTTGATTTGTTTTCTTTTTTCTTCTTTTTTTTTTTCTCTTTTTTTAAATTTTTATTTTTTGCACGGGGTTTTCTCTCTCTTCTTTTCCTTTTTCCCCTCTCTTTCTCTCTCCTCTCTCTCTCTCTTCTTTTTCTCTCTCTCTCCCCCCTCTCTCTCTCTTTTTTTTTTTTTTTTTTTTGAAATTTTTTTTTTTGACCCGCCCCGTCTTATTCCGCTCCTTTCCCCTTTCCGGGGCGTCATCCTCTTTGTTTTGAATTTCACCAGTTTCCCCTTCAAAAAGGATACAACCCTGTCAACTATAGTCTAACGCGTTCCCCTGTGGTTCCCACTGGGTGCAGACACGGCCCGACAGATCGACGACAGACACAGACAACCACAACAACGCCACCCTGGCGGCCCTGTTCCGGACATCCGCTCCACAGCGTGATCGTGCGTCTGTCATAACCCAGCGTGCGACGGAAGTCGCCGTCACGTGATGCGCGCGCCTCCATGACGGGTCGACGGAACTCCGTTCAGTTCCGGAGTCGCTGTTGTTGGACTGGTCTAGCTGTTACTGACGTTGACATTAAAAGGGGGGAACTGTTTTAGGCATGCAAGACAAAATAAAAACACGATTCAAACAGTGAAAAATTTCAGAAGAACGCGTTTATTAAGACGAAAAAACAATCGCGAATTTTTGGGGGAAACCCTTTTTTTCACGTACAAAAGACGTTTTTAAAAAAAAAAAATTTTAAAAAGGTAAAAACGATGAAAAATGAGAGGGGCCCAGTGTGGTTGTGGTTTGCGTGCGTGCGTGCGTGCGTGGTGCGGCGTTGGGGTGTGGTGTGTGTGGTTGTGGGGGGTGGGGGTGGTGTGGTTTGGGTGTGTGTGTTGTGGGGGTGTCGGGGTGTGGGTGGGTGGGTGTGCGTGTTTGTGGGGGTGGTGTGTGGGGTGTGGGTTTTGTGGGGTTTCGTGGGGGGGTGTGGTGTGTGGTTGTGGGTGGGGTGTTGGGTGTGGTGTTGTGTGTGGGGTGGGGTGTGTGTGGTGTGGGGGGTTTGTGTGTGTTGTGTGTGGGGTTTTTTTGTGTTGTGTGTGGGGGTGTGTGTTTTTTGTGTTGGGGTTGTTTTGGTTGTGGGTTTGTGGGGGTGTTGGCCGCGGCGTTTGGGCCCCCCCTTTTTTCCCTTAGCCCTCGAATATTTTGAATTTTTGGTTTGATTTTTAGTTTTTTGTCCTTTTTTTTGTAGTGTCCCTGCTAATAATTCTGTTTTTTATTTCGTGGCAAAAGTGAGAATTTAATTTTTATATATAAAGTCACAAAAAAGGCTACAGTAAAAAAAAAATAATTAAAAAAATAACAAATTTAAGATTTTGGTTAAAGCATATTTTTTTTTAGATATATATAATAATATAGAAATTGCCCCTATAAAGTAAATATGATTAAAAAAAATAATAATTTGTATTGTTTTTTTTATTTTTAAAACCGACCTTTTTTCGGTTTTTTTTTTTCTTAGGTTTTTGTTTTTACTTTCTTAGGGGTGGGGACTGTTTTTACTTACGGAATGAATGCCTGTTGGGGTTTTTTGTGTGAGACCTCATGCATGCCTGTGTGTCTCTGGCTCTGTGAATACGCCAGGACTTGTGTGGAGTTTTTTTACGCGCCATATATAAATTTTCATTCATTCATTCATAATATGATATCCATACCCCAGATCCATTTCTCTCCTCCGATGCGAAGCCTAAGATTCCATAAACATTCGGTAAATATTCCGATGTTATTTAATTTTGCAGATTTTCCCACCCACTTCCCGAAGAAGCCGCCAGGGGGAGAGAATTTGCACTTGCCTATTTAATGTTTCATTCATCATCGTTATCCACCCAATATTGTTTATGATTGAAGCATGCAGAAGGACTCTGGAGGATTCTGTATTGTATTACTGTTATTAAGAGAAGAGGGAAGGAGCAAGGGAGTGTATCAGAGAGAGAGAGAGAGACAGACAGACAGATATACAGACAGACAGACAGACAGACAGATATACAGACAGACAGACAGACAGGCAGAACAGAGACAGAGAGTGTGCGCGCGCGTGTTTGAGTGTGTGTGTGTGTGTGTGTGTGTGTGTGTGTGTGTGTTTGTGTGTGTGTGTGTTGGTGTGTGGGGTGTGTGTGTGTGTGTGTGTGTGTGTGTGTGTGGTGTGTGTGTGTGTGTGGGTGTGTGTGTGTGTGTGTGTGTGTGTTTTGTGTGTGTGTGGTGTGTGTGTGTGTGTGTGTGGGGTGTGTGGGAGATACAGACAGACAGACAGAAAACAGACAGACGGAGACAGAAAGTCAGGGAGAGAGAGAGAGACAGAGAGTGCGCCGCGCGCGGCGCGTGTTTGTGTGTGCGGTGCGTGGCGTGCGTGCGTGCGTGCGTGCTGCGTGCTTTGTGTGTGTGTGTGGGTGGGTGTGTGGGTGTGTGTGTGTGTTGTTTTCTGTTGTTGATTAGTTTTAGTTTTGTTTTGGGGATGGGGGTGAGGGTGGGGGTGGGTGGTGAAAGTCGGAGGGGGATGTGGTTTTTGTCCGTGTCCCATCACAGAAAACGGGCACGTTTTACGGCATCATGCTGCCAACATT
>JABMCL010001655.1:87500-92500 GCA_018857735.1 Alviniconcha marisindica
GGACCTTTTCAGCTCTTTCTGCAGTTTGTGTCACGTTAAGTGACTGCGACTTTGGTCTCTCCGTCGGCTGAGTCTGCAGTTTGTATGACAACGCTACGTTACGTGACCGTGAATGTGGCTCTGGTCTGCTTCAGCTCTTTCTGCAGTTTTCTGTGACAGCGCTACGAAAACGTGACTATGACTTTGGTCTCCTTCAGCTCTTTCTGCAGTATGTGTTACAGCGCTTAATACGTTACGTGACTGTGGTTTTGATCTCCTTCGGATCATCCGTCAAAACGTGATGACAGCCCTGGGAAACGTGACTGTGACAGCGCTAGGAAACGTGACTGTGACAGCGCTAGGAAACGTGACTGTAACAGCGCTAAGAAACGTGACTGTAACATCGCTAAGAAACGTGACTGTAACAGCGCTAGGAAACGTGACTGTGACAGTGCCACGAAACGTGACTGTAACAGTACTAGGAAACGTGACTGTGACAGCGCCACAAAGCGTGACTGTGACAGCGCTAGGAAATGTGACTGTGACAGCGCTAGGAAACGTGACTGTAACAGCGCTAAGAAACGTGACTGTAACAGCGCTAAGAAACGTGACTGTAACAGCGCCAGGAAATGTGACTGTGACAGCGCCACGAAACGTGACTGACAGCGCTACGAAACGTGACTGTGACAGCGCTACGAAATCTGACCGTGACAGCGCTACGAAACGTGACTGTGACGGCGCTACGAAACGTGACTGACAGCGCTACGAAACGTGACTGTGACAGCGCTACGAAATCTGACTGTGACAGCGCTCGAAACTGACTGTGACAGCGCTACGAAACGTGACTGACAGCGCTAGGAAACGTGACTGTGACGGCGCTAGGAAATGTGACTGTAACAGCGCTAGGAAACGTGACTGTGACAGCGCTACGAAACGTGACTGTGACAGCGCTACGTTATGTACGTCACGTGGCTCTGGATTTGATCTTCTTCAGCTTATTCCGCAATTTGAGTGACAGCGCTGCGTGAAACGTGACCATTGCGTGGGGTGGTGTTTGGATTTCAAATCGGATCCGAAATAATGTTCATTGCTAGCTTTCAGAAACAAGACCTAAACACAACTAAAGTTTAAGAAAATTAAAGCTGATTTTAATAGGGTGACTCATTTTACATTTACTATCATTTACGGGACGGTCTGTTGCTTAAAAAAGAGATGTAATAAAAAAGAGATGTGCGCGCGCGCGCGCACGCACACACACACACACACACACACACACACACACACACACACACACACACACACACACACACACACACACACACACACACACACACCACACACACACACACACACACACACACACACACACACAACACACACCACACACACACACACACCACACACACACACACACACACACACACACACACACACACACACACACACACACACACACACACACAGCGCATCATCAAATGGAATAATTTAAGAAAGAGGAGGAAGGGTTGGGACCAGAGAATTGGCTAGCAGTAATAGCGTCTTCTTCTTCTTCTTCTTTTTTTTATTATTATTTTTAATTTATTTTTAAACAGATGCGTCGGGTCTTCAGAGAGGTTTAAATGCAGAAACCGATTGAATGTGTCTTTATTTCTTTAACAATTAAAATCACACACCACTGCTATTAGCGCCCTCACGCAAGCACAGAGACAGGCAGACAGACAGTCAGACAGACAGATACAGGCAGAAGACAGAGACAGAGAGATACAAAGAGACAAACACGGTGACAGAGACAGAGAAGGAGAGATAGAGACAGAAAGATATCGACACAGACACACAGCGAGACAGACAAAGACACAGACAGACAAACAGAGCTGAACCTCCTACGTTAACAATTTCCCAACATGAAAGTAGACATACATACACCTTAGATAAAGCCCTCGAAAGTCATATCCTCACTTTCCATTACTCGGAATAAAATTAATGTGATAATACGTTTTTTTCCATTTTCCTTCCCTGGGGGGGGGGGGGGGGGGGGGGGGGGGGGGGAGTTGGAGACAGCACGAAGGTGGAGACAGCACGCAGTTGGATACAGCACGAAGGTGGATACAGGAAGAAGTTAGAGACATCACGACGTTGGAGACAGCACGGAGTTGGAGACAGCAGGCAGTTGGAGACAGCAGAAGGTTGGAGACAGCAGGAAGTTGGACACAGCAAGAAGTTTGAGACAGCAGGCAGTTGGAGACAGCAGGAAGTTGGAGACAGCAGGCAGTTGGAGACAGCACGGAGTTGGAGACAGCAGGCAGCTGGAGACAGCAGCAAGTTGGAGACAGCAGGCAGTTGGAGACAGCAGAAAGTTGGACACAGCAAGAAGTTGGAGACAGCAGGCAGTTGGAGACAGCAGGAAGTTGGAGACAGCAGGAAGTTGGAGAGAGCACGGAGTTGGAGACAGCATACAGGAAGAAGTTAGAGACATCAGTAAGTTGGAGACAGCAGGAAGTTGGAGACAGCAGGCAGTTGGAGAGAGCACGGAATTGGAGACAGCAGGAAGTTGGAGACAGCAGGAAGTTGGAGACAGCACGGAGTTGGAGACAGCAGGAAGTTGGAGACAGCAGGAAGGTGGATACAGAAAGAAGTTAGAGAGACAGCAGGAAGTTGGAGACAGCAGGAAGTTGGAGACAGCAGGAAGGTGGAGACAGCAGGTAGTTGGAGACAGCAGGAAGGTGGAGACAGCAGGCAATTGGAGACAGCAGGAAGGTGGAGACAGAAGGAAGGTGGAGACAGCAGGAAGGTGGAGACAGCAGGCAGTTGGAGACAGCAGGAAGGTGGAGACAGCAGGAAGGTGGAGACAGCAGGCAGTTGGAGACAGCAGGTAGGTGGAGAGAGCAGGAAGGTGGAGACAGCAGGAAGGTGGAGACAGCAGGCAGTTGGAGACAGCAGGAAGGTGGAGAGAGCAGGAAGGTGGAGACAGCAGGAAGGTGGAGACAGGAGAAAGGTGGAGACAGCAGGAAGTTGGAGACAGAAGAAAGCTGCAGGAAACTGCAGACGCCAAGAATTGGAGGGGGGGGGGGGGGGGGGGTGTGACCGGGAACAGAGGGTAGTCAAAACGGTGGCTGTGGTGGTTCAAGCAACGCGAGTCTCGAGGCGCGAAATTTCACTGGGAAGGAATCCTGAATACGGTACCGAACGTTAGCTTTTAATTGAGGTGGAATGGTACTTTGGGGAAATGGGAGACTGTTAGGAGCCAATCAAATCGGACTGGCTGCTCTTTGAATTGTACCGTTAGTGGAGAACGCGGGGAAGGTTGGCGGGGAACGAGAGAAGTTTGCCGCCACAAGGAGAGACATAGGGAGTGGTTCCGTATCACCTTCCGTGATGGCTTCGGAGGTGTTCGTTCCTCCGGCGCTGCTACTTAATTCCCGTACTCACGCAGTCCTGTGGTTACCATACTCTCTGCCTAGTGCGAGGTTCGTTGCGCAAGATTCCCATAAGCTGCCTAACGCTTGAATGATTTCTCGTTTTGGCAGTTGATCTGTTGTTTAGAGTGTGTGTGTGTGTGTGTGTGTGTGTGTGTGTGTGTGTGTGTGTGTGTGTGTGTGTGTGTGTGTGTGTGTGTATTATGTGTGTTGTGTGTGTGTGTGTGTGTGTGTGGTGTGTGTGTGTGTTTGTGTGTTGTGTGTGTTGTGTGTGTGTGTGTGTGTGTGTGTGTGTGTGTGTGTTGTTGTGTGTGTGTGTTGTGCGTGTGTGTGTGTGTTGTGTGTTGTGTGTGTGTGTGTGTGTGTGTGTGTGTGTGTGTGTGTGTGTGGTGTGTGTTGTGTGTGTGTGTGTGTGTGTGTGTGTGTGTGTGTGTGTGTTGTGTGTGCGTGTGTAGTGTGTGCGTGTGGTGTGTGTGTGTGTGTGTTTGTGTGTGTGTGTTTGCATGCGTGCGTGCGTCTGTGTGTGTGTGTGTGTGTGTGTGTGTGTGTGTGTGTGTGTGTGTGTGTGTGTGTGTGTGTGTGTGTGTGTGTGTGCGCCCGTAAAAGCAGTAGTGTGTGAGTGGGTGGGTGGCTGGGTGGGTGAGTGTGCGCGCGATAAAATGAGCGTATCCTCATGTCTTTGGAAGCATTCCGGGCTCTCACGAAATGGTGCGCCATAAATAATCCATTACTATTATCACCGTTAAGCCAGAGTGGACCTCCTATAGCATCATCCGCTAGCACCATCGGCCGTCACTACGTTGAGAAAACTGTCCCAGTTGCTGTATCTCTTCATAACCATATTTCGTGGTTGTCGCGGTCTGAATGCTCCAGCTTCCTTCCTTGCCCCGGTCAGTTCTGGTCAAAGCCGTCACCTCAGAGAGTCCACACACTAGGACTGATCGACGACGATAGCGGCCGTCTGATCTCTGTAGGGGACGCTCACTCAGTCTGCCGCTGCCCTCTGCCGCTGGCGACTGAGCCAACTTTGTCGTCAATACGGGGCATAGCGTAGCCAACTTTGTCGTCAATACTGGGCATAGCGTAGCCAACTTTGTCGTCAATACGGGGCATATAATAGCCAACTTTGTTGTCAATACGGGGCATAGCGTAGCCAACTTTATCGTCAGTACGGGGCATGGTATATGTGGCGTCCCGCGAATGACGAATTAGGTCAGGCGTCACTATAAACATCACGAACTCGGCAGCAGAGCAATGTATTCACCGGAGGTAGCCTACCAAAGAAAACTTTGAGCTGTCAATAGACCGCCAAGGGGTTGGGGAGAGAGGGAAGATTTGCGACTACTTCGGTCTGAAAGCATGGTCAATTTGGCACTGAATTTCAGGTGTTTGCCCTCTGCAAACATGTTCCTTCCAGATGCTGAGGACTGTAGCGCAGCGTAGCCCTGGGAACGTTAGAGTTTGAGTCGTGATATAGCAGGGTCGTGATACACATAGTGAAGCCATGGATAACCCGAAACTCTTGTATCTGGCAACACTGGAAAGGCAATCGAATGGATAGCCCGAATCTAAGAGCGCGAACACACATACACACTCCTACTGTGTCAC
>JABMCL010001655.1:102500-120000 GCA_018857735.1 Alviniconcha marisindica
GTGTGTGTGTGTGTGTGTGTGTGTGTGTGTGTTGTGTGTGTGTGTGTGTGTGTTTGTTGTGTGTGTTGTGTGTGTGTGTGTGTGTGTGTGTGTGTGTGTGTGTGTGTGTGTGTGTGTGTGTGTGTGTGTTTGTGTGTGTGTGTGTGTGTGTGTGTGTGTGTGTGTGTGTGTGTGTTGTGTTGTTGTGTTGTGTGTGTGTGTGTGTGTGTGTGTGTGTGTGTGTGTGTGTGTGTGTGTGTGTGTGGTGTGTGTGTTTGGTGTGTTGTTTGTTTTGGTGTTGTGTGTGTGTGTGTGTGTGTGTGTGTGTGTGTGTGTGTGTGTTGTGTGTGGTGTGTGTGTGTGTGTGTGTGTGTGTGTGTTTGTTTTTGGTGTTGTGTTGTGTGTGTGTGTGTGTGTGTGTGTGTGTGTGTGTGTGTGTGTGTGTGTGTGTGTGTGTGTGTTTGTTGGTGGTTTGTTGTTTTGGTGTATGGTGTGTGTGTGTGCAAGCGTGCTGTGTGTCTATTTGTGCGTGTGGGTGCGGGGTGTGGGAAGCGTGTGTTCTGTAGTGTTATTGTGAAGCGCTTACGTGTTCCTATTGTGCGGTAGATGGGCTGTACCATTTATTCATTACTGTTGTTGTTGTTGTATTATTATCATTATATTATTTAATTTATTATTATTATTATTGTTTATTATTTTTATTATTTTTATTTTTATTATTATCATCATCATCATCATCATCATCATCATCATTATTATTATTAATGATGCTGTAGCTTGACTTTTATCGTTGGCGGGAGCTGCCACAAGTATCACCTAGCATGCGAGTATCTCCTGTCTGTGTCTGTGTCTATGTTGCATTCGATTGACCCAAAAGGCGATTTTTCATTTTATGCCTTTATTATGAATAATAATGTTTTTGTGTGTGTTTGTATTATATGCCTACAGGCATAAACCCCAAAACATCACACAGAACGGTGAACACAAAGAGGAAGCGCTCGACGATCTCCTTCAAAAACACGTGTTTTCGCGACAAAATACATCTTTTGTCAAAACAAAAGCATGCTTGTCGCGACAAAAATATGTTTGTCGCGACAAACATAGGTCGTGAGAAAACTGTTGTCGCGACAAACATAAATCGTGAGAAAACTGTTGTCGCGACAAAAATGATACTTGTGACAGCTCCCGTCAATGATAGACTTTAGCCCCCCACACACATTTAATTTAATGAAACACCAAGATGGCGTTCACTGCCGCCCATCTTGATGCAGGAGTCATTCTGGTGGCGACAGTGTAGCAGTTATTTATAGTCTCCCTCATCTCCCAACTCCTGGAATCTCGATCCCCGCCAGTGACCTCTTCGGAGACAAATCGGCGTTAAACAAGATTAACCAAACCATCCCGCCCTCTTGAATCTCGGTCACCGTTAGCAGGCACTAACAATACTGGGTCTCCTCTCTCTCTCTCTCTCTCCTCTCTCTCTCTCTCTCTCCTCTCTCTCTCTCTCTCTCTCTCTCTCTCTCTCTCTCTCTCTCTCTCTCTCTCTCTCTCTCTCTCTCTCTCTCTCTCTCTCTCTCTCTCTCTCTCTCTCTCTCTACATGGCATAAAACACTCTCTCTCTCTCTCTCTCTCTCTCTCTCTCTCTCTCTCTCTCTCTCTCTATATTATATATATATATATATTATATATATATATATATATATATATATATATATATATATATAATATATATATATATATATATATATATATATATCTCGCTCTCTCTCTCTCGCTCTCTCGCTCTCTCTCGCTCTCTGTCCGTCTGTATGTGTCGGAGACAGCTTGCCCAAAAACGAGTCTAATGAACATGGCAATTCAAGAGAGAAGACAGTCAGACTGCACGTACTATCATCCTCACACTCAGTCACAGACTGAATGAACTTGGTACAAAAATGCAAAGTGGAGTGGGAAGCCCAGACTGTCGATGTTCGACAGCCGCTGTCGAAGACTTCTGTGAAAGTATTGCCCTGGGCATGCTGGTGCCAAGGCAAATGGTTGCATGAGCAGATTGACTGGCAGGAAAGTGAACCATCACAAGCGGCTTCTGTCTCGGGAGATCAGAAGTGTTGAGGAGCTTGAGATAATTAAGACTCTCTGCTGATGGTATTAATATTGTGATTAATGTGGATTATGATGGTATTATGTTAAACAAGGGATAGTTAGGTGTGGGTGGGTGTGCGTGCGTGCATGCATGCGTGCGTGCGTGCGTGCGTGCGTGCGTGCGCGCGTGCGCGCGCGCGTGCGTGCGTGTGTGTGTGTTGTGTGTGTGTGTGTGTGTGTGTGTGTGTGTGTGTGTGTGTGTGTGGTGTGTGTGTGTGTGTGTGTGTGTGTGTGTGTGTGTGTGTGGTGTGTGTGTGATGTGTGGTGATGGGTGTGTATGTATTGTGATATTTTTGTTTGTTTGTTTGTTAGTTTGTTTGTTAGTTTGCTTGTTTGGTTGTTTGTTTAATGTAGGTGTGGGAGTTGTTTAGGCCGTGAATTGAGAGGTGGTGCATGGTAGGAATATGAGCAATGACTGTGCACTTGATCGATCTCAGAAGCGATGTTTCACAATGCTGTACTCCTTTTCTTTTTTTCTTTTTTTGTATACACTTACTTTTGTTATGTTGAATTGTCTGATTGTCGTGTGTGTGTGTGTGTGTGTGTGTGTTGTGTGTGGTGTGTGTGTGTGTGTGTGTGTGTGTGTGTGTGTGTGTGTGTGTGTGTGTGTGTGTGTGTGTGTGTGTGTGTGTGTGTGTGTGTGTGTGCGTGGTGGTACTGTGTGGTGTCAGCGTGTTGCGTGCGTGCGTGTGCGTCGTGCGTGCGTGCGTGCGTGCGTGCGTGCGTGCGTGCGTGCGTGCGTGCTGTGTGTGTGTGTGTGTGTGGTGTGTGTGTGTGTGTGTGTGTGTGTGTGTGTGTGTGTGTGTGTGTGTGTGTGTGTGTGTGTGTGTGTGTGTGGATGTCTGTCTGTCTGTGTGTCTGTCTGTCTGTCTGTCTGCTTGTCTGTCTGTCTGTGTCTGTGTCTATGTGACATTCAATTGACCCAAAAGAAAAAAAAATCATTTATGCATATATTATGAATAATAAGGTTCTTTTGTGTTTGTATTATGCCTACAGATTTAAACCCAAAAACATCACACAGAACGGTGAACATAAAGAGGAAGCGCTCGACGGTCTCCTTCAAAAAGGACGAGAAATTGTCATCGTCAATGAGACCAATACTTCAACCTTTTCAAAACCAACGCCGAGGGAAACACCTGAGAAAAGGGGTGGAGCGCATACGCGCTTTTCCGAGCGCATAGATGCCATCTTAAACTGAACTGTACTGATCTGAACAAAGCTTTAGGTATACAAATTAGACTCCAGCTTTCTCTCGCAATCACAAGGATTTCGGTGAATGCCAGCACCCCTTTGGAGATAGGCTGGCGTTGAGCAAGTCTTGCAATTTGTTAGTCTTCGGCCCAAGGGCCTTGTATAGCTAGGGAAGACCGGCAGTGTCTGTGTTTCTCTCTTTATTGCTACAGTCAGTATTGCAAACCATTGATTTTGGCCACTGGGGTGGAGGGTGTGGGGCGGGGTGGTTGGGGTGGCGGGATGTATTCGGTAGCGTAGGAAGACAGTAAGTGGGGATTCTCTCTCTCTCTCTCTCTCTCTCTCTCTCTCTCTCTCTCTCTCTCTCTCTCTCTCTCTCTCTCTCTCTCTCTCTCTCTCTCTCTCTCTCTCTCTCATTAACATGGAAATGAGTGGAAAATGTTGTTGGGCATCTAGGCCGAGGGATGCGTTGTGTAAATTTGGCTTTGGTTTTGTTTGGTGGCAAAAGAGTTTGGGGAATGAAAGCGCTTTTTTGGCCAATTCTCAAGGATCGGCTCTGTGATGATTTTAACCAAGAGTAGACTACCGATATGAACAACAATGGGAGATTACTTCTCTTTGCATCATTTAAATCCAGCTTGCTGAAAAAAAGCTATTTTCACTTGATTCAAATGCATTGCTTTGGAGATTATCTCATACAATTAAGGCTGGGCCTACCTCCTCTGAATGCAAATCGTTTTCGCTATGCTCACGAAAATGCCTTCAAACTAGTGTGTGGTAGTTTTTGTGAAACTGAAAATCAAGATGAAGTTCGTTTGCTTCTGTCCGTTATACAAGGAACTTGGTCTGAACTACATCTACCCATATTTGCAAACTGCACGTTCTCTCTCTCTCTCTCTCTCTCTCTCTCTCTCTCTCTCTCTCTCTCTCTCTCTCTCTCTCTCCTTCTCTCTCTCTCTCTCTCTCTCTCTCTCTCTTCTTCTCTTCTCTCTCTTTCTCTCTCTCTCTCTCTCTCTCTTCTCCTCTCTCTCTCTCTCTCTCTCTCTCTCTCTCCTCTCTCTTCTCCTCTCTCAACTCTATTGAAATTTTGCACAGTGTTTGAATCCGCAACCTGTCATTTGCAGTAAAGGGCGTGTAACGCTCGTTTTCACAAGTTCACCGACCACACCTCCCACCCACACTCACCTCATGCAGGCACCAGCTGCACGGAGAGAAAACAAAACGAAGATTATCCAAAGATGGAGTGTAAAATAGCTGAAAGCGTTCGGCAGCTATTATTTACTCGCCCAGGAAAGGCCAAAGCGCGATTTCATAATTATTTGCAGCATCGCTGCTGTTCCTGTTGCTGACGTTTGTTTTCTGTTTTCGTCTTCTGACGTGATCCAAACAGTTAAAATAAACCGATGCACTTCTTTTGTTTGTTTTCCCCATCGTTTTCGTGTCGAAATTAAGGCAAGTCTGTCTGACAGTTTGTTGACTGTTGAAGGTTTGTTTTCTGTTTCGATCTTTACGAGATCCAAACAACGCCACGAAATAGCATTTTTTTTATAAAATCATTTTCGTGCCAAAAAAGAACAAGAAAGAAAAGGGTCTGCTAATTTGTTGCTTGCTAAGGGCTATTTTACCGAAGTTCGTTTTCTGTTTCTTGATAAAAATTAAAAAAACGATGCAAAATAAATTGGTTCACTTTTTTTCTTTTCTTTTTTTCCGCCTCACCATTTTCGAGTAAAAAGGTACATCTGTCGGTCACTTTGTCGGTCCTTAACGCCTGTTTTGTCCAAGTTGTGTTTTCTGTTTTGGCCTTGAGGAGATCTAAACATTGCCGCGAAATAAACGGTTTAAAAAACGGCTTTTCCCATCGTTGTCGCGTAAACAGGCAAATTTGTCAATTGTGTCGCTTGTTAAGTCGTGTTTTTTTCTTCTGTTTTGACCTTGACCAGATCATATACCGCCACAAAATAAACCAGACATTTTTGTCCATCGTATTCACGTTAGCAGGTCATTTCGTCTGTCAATTTTTAGTTTTTTTGTTTTATGTTTGTTTTGTTTTTTGTTTGTTTGTTTGTTTGTTGTTGTTGTCAGCTATCAATTTCTGCCAATTTTGTCCTTTGGTAATTAAGGCCTGTTTTGCCCAAACGCTGCACGCTGGTATTTCCGGTCCTATAATAAGCATCCAGTTATAACACTGCGTGTGTGAGCCGGTTTGGCCCAGCGGCAAGGCGTTAGGCTGGTAAGCAGATTGACCTCGGTACGAATCTGCTTCGGCTCTCCTTTCTCTTCAAAAGTTGTGGTTTGTGGACAGTCTTGTGACTTTGTCCCTCGCAGTTAATGAAACCTTAAAATGGCTCTCATCGCTGCCCAGAATTAGTGCAGGAGTCATTCTGGTGGTGACAGTGTAGCGATCGGTATATAATCTCTCTCTCTCTCCTCTCTCTCTCTCTCTCTCTCTCTCTCTCTCTCTCTCTCTCTCCTCTCTCTCTCTCTCTCTCTCTCTCTCTCTCTCTCTCTCTCTCTCTCTCCCCTCTCTCCTCTCTCTCCTCCCCCCTCCCCTCCCCTCTCTCTTCTCTCCCCCTCTCTCTCTCCCCCCTTCTCTCTCTCTTCTCTCTCTCTCTCTCTCTCTCTCTCTCTCTCTCTCTCGTCTCTCTCTCTCTCTCTCTTCTCTCATCCCTTGTCTCTCTTGATTCTGCTCTCAGTCTGTCTCTCTCTCACCTCTCATACGTCTTCCACTCTCTGTCCTTTAATACACCAGTTGTCGCTATGCTGATGCCCACAAGGGCTTTGAAGATGGAGGGAGGTCCAACGGGGCAACATCTAAAGTGTGGTCCTACTATCCCGCTGAACGCTTGTTGTGGGAAGTTCACTGAGATCGGTCAGAACGATGGCGGATGCATCCACTCCTGCTCCTGAACAGTCTCCTCCATCCCGTCTGCAGACCAAGCCCTACGGCGCTCGGCGAGATCTGAGATCTGGAGAGAACGGACCGGTTCTCCGTGCAGACTGGATGCAGACCAGATCGACTGTTCTTGTGCATTATCAGCCAACGAACGAAGACAAGAAAAAGACAGATGACATTCAACCGCCCCCCCCCCCTTCCTGTTAACCCCTTCACTGCCATTATGTCACTTGAAATCGACCAACAAAAGTGCAAAATTTGAAACCCTTAACTGTTTCCTTTTCTTTTTAACACTGGCACGTGAAACGATTTTCATCGAAACACATAGCATTGAAAGTAGATGTTATAGGAGCGGAAAATACAGTGTTTGTAGGCGCATCCGTGCATCTTTCAGCCCGGAAAGTTTACAGGCTGGGGCAGTGAAGGGGTTAATGTACGAATACACGAGCCGTTTCGGTCGTGAGGGTGTGGAAGACCACCCGAAAGCACTGGGAAATAGGGATGACACGTGTCAGCGTTAGGCACCTGCATCAGGTCGTTGTTGTTGTTGTTGATGTTGTTGATGATGCTGTTGTTGATGTTGTTGATGATGTTGTTGATGTTGATGATGAAGATGTTGTTGATGATTTTGTTGTTGTTGATGTTGTTGATGATGTTGTTGTTGCTGATGATGACGATGATGGTGATGTTGTTGTTGTTGTTGATGATAGTTTTCTTTTACTATGATTCGACTATGATTCGAATTGACATGTACTTGAAGGTGAATACGCTGTCTCCTTAGTTTACTTGAGGGGGGTGGGGGTAGTCTGTCTCCCTAATTTATATATAAAAGTGCATGATTGGGTGGTATTTTGTATCTTACATGTCACACTAAGACTTGTATTCGTGACGTACATTTTAATTACGTGTCAGTGAAGACGTCAGTCGAACAATGGCGGAGGCTTTGTATAGTAATGTTTGGGTCTCAGTAGTCTGACTTTGAACTGGCAAAATGTGTATAGCCTACGATATTTTTGAGTTACGTTCAATGCTGTATGCTGGTGAGTAAGTTGGCAATTGAATGTTTTTTAGGCGCCAGAACGATCAGCTATTTGATCGCAGGTCCGCAATATGAAGAAGAAGAAGAATGTCAGTCTTAACATCTTGTCAACCGCACTGGGTCACGCATCATAAGTACACATTTCAAAAACCTTCTTCTTCTTCCATTATAGGCCTATTTGTCCAACTTAAGGGACATTATGACACTGCAATAAAGGGGGGCGTGGGGGGTGGGGGGTAGGCGGCAGGTAACGCGCCTGAGTGCCATGTTTGCTGGCTCACTGTCGTTGGTTTCACTTCACAATCGAGTCATGCTAGATCTAATTTCGCCATTGGTAACGGAAACATTACAGGGTAGGGCCTTTCGTGGCACGAACCGAATGCAAAAGAAAAAGACACAGCTTTGTCCTAATAAATAGCGTTCTTTTGAACCTTTTATGTGTTTGGAAAACACGCAGTGTAGCACTCTCTGAGTGCAATCGGCGTAACATAATACTAAAACTCTACTGCAGAGCTGTGCAAACTTAAAGACTGTCCTCGGCTCTTCATAAATATTAGACTGCATCTCTTCCCGAAAGACAACAATAGGTTTGCCTCTTCCAGCAGCCGGCAAAACAGAAACCTAGTGAAGCTGAGACACCTTAAATTTTCGGGTCCCTGTCTTCAGTTCAGCTACGGACTTGAAGTTCAGCAAAACGTGGAAATGAAGCTGTGATTCTGGATTCTGGAAGTTCAGCAGAAACATGGAAATGAAGTCGCAGATACGACGGTACAAAAGAAAAATCCAAGTTGTTCTAGATCACAATCACTGAAGCGGCGTTCACAAACAACCATACACCTTCTACATGGAATATTTTGTTTGTTTTACTGGTACGAACTTTGTTTGGGTGGAGTGGTGGAATTGGAGAGGTACGGGGTCCCTTCCCCGCTGAGTTGGAAGAATTTGAAATGCAAGGCGTTTACAAATGCATATTCTTACAAAAACCAACCTGAGGATTTTCGTAACGGGGTACAAATTAAAGCAAAGCGCCTGTCCTGACACGAAAATGTCTGACTGCTTTGTGACGTCCGTCTGCACAAGAATGAGTTCTATGCTTCAAACCCACAGGCTATTTTGATTCGATTTTTCATCCATTTGTCTTTCATTTCTCGGAAAACACAAAGATTCATGCCACAGCTACCGATGGTTTATATTTCGGGTCTCGTCTAGGTCATGATCACTGCACCACTGACCTCCAGCTCAGAGGGTGACCCAATCTAGACCTAGGCCTAGTAAATGCTATATCTATGATGAATTTTGGGTGATTTTTGTTGTGTGTGTTGTTGTTGTTGTTGTTGTTGTTTTTTTTTGGGGGGGGGAAGTAGAAGCTACTGTTGTCATCTTTTTAGTATATTAATTTGTGTTCCCTTCGAATGTGTTTCGCCCAGGTACAACCGTTCTGGTTGACTAGCCGTGAGTTCGAGTGTTGTCTATATATGTATTTGAGTTAGAAAATGCGGTAACTCCTGCATATGTGGACAGGTATATGCTGGAGTTATCGCATTTTCTAACTCCCCCTCCCTTGATTCAGATTATAGGTTACCTTCCAATTTGAGTTAGATTACAGGAGACCTTCCCACTTGAGTTAGATTAAAGGGGACCTTCCCATCTGAGTTAGTTTATAGGGGACTTTCCTACTTGAGTTACATTATAGGGGACCTTCCCTCTTGAGTTAGATAATAGGAGACCTTCCCACTTAAGTTAGATTAAAGGGGACCTTCCCATTTGAGTTAGATTATAGGGGACCTTCCCTCTTGAGTTAGATTACAGGGGACTTTCCTACTTGAGTTACATTATAGGGGACCTTCCCTCTTGAGTTAGATTACAAGGGACTTTCCCACTTCCCACTTGAGATAGATTACAGGGGACCTTCCCACTTGAGTTAGATTACAGGGGAACTTCCCACTTGAGTTAGATTACAGGGGACCGTCCCACTTGAGTTAGATTATAGGGGAAGGGGCCTTACTACTTGAGTTGAATTAAAAGGGATCTTCCCACTTGAGTTAGATGGTAGGGGACCTTCGTAACTGAGTTAGTGTATCGGGTATTTTTCGACTCAAGTCGGACTATAGAATTTCATTTTGATTGAATGGGTGGGTGGGGACGGCTTCTTTACTTGAGGTAGAGTATAGGGGCCCTTTTTACTTCGGTTAGAGTACCGGGAATTCTTCTGAACTGAGTTAGAGTAGGACATTTCTGTTTTTGTTGTTGTTGTTTTTGTTTTGTTTTGTTTTTTGTTGTTGTTGTTTTTGTTGGTTTAAAAAAACAAGAAACAAACACTTCAGTTAGAATAGAGAGAGTATGAGGTTGTTGTTTGTCTTGTTCTTTGTTGGTTAAAAACTAACAAAATTAAAACAAACGAAAAACTTCAGTTAGAATTTATTATAGACAGCGGTGGGCACATCATTACTTACATTAGACAATAGCGTATGTCTTTACTTGAGTGGCAATACGGGCAATCAATCAATCAATAAGTGAATGTTTTACTTTACTTCCTACTTCACTTAGAGTATGGGGACTTTTTTTATTAACGTAGAGTATGGCTTCCGTGCCTTCTCTTGCTTTGGACCCCACATTTGGAATTCACTCCCACAAGACCTTAGACACCGCTCAACCCTGTCATCTTTTAAAGCCAAACTGAAAACCTTCCTCTTCTCACAATATTTCCATCCTAACTAATACTTTTTTTGTTTTTTAAATGTAATGGTGCGGTAGTGCCGCGTAGAAGGACAGTGACCCAGGCAGCGGAGTCGGTCAAAAATGGAGACCACAGCAGGCGAACGGCAGCAATCAGGCTTTATTCTACAGCAGCAGACAACTTTCTCAGCACACCCAAAATCCTCACGCGCACGCATAGATAAGAGAACTGCGCGGGCCGCAAGGAACACACGCTATCGCTACCATGAAATCGGCCCTCTGGACCACAAAATGGCTGACTATTCAGTGTGTTTCCTTGGCCCGCACAAATACAGTTTCCTCAACAATAAATAAACTAATTAAAACATGAAATACATCAAATAAAAGCTACAGTTACAACCTTTTAAACCGTATAAACAAAATGTACACACATGACTTATTTAATTTACAACAAGAGTGGGAAGCGTGGCTTGCACCTGTCTATAAGCAGATTCGTACAACTAAATCACAACTAACACAATGTACAAAAATATAACTGTCACTAAAACTTACATCAGAATAAAGAACACGTTCCCACGGTTAAAATGGTACATAACAATTACAATACAACGCTCTGTAAGAGAAGCAAGATACACTCAAACACTAGTACTAAAACAATCGGTGCGAACTTTCGCCTGGGGCGCGTTATTTTAGTCGCAGCAGCGCTGATAGTGATACCAAGTAGTCTATGAATATAACTTAGCTTCTACAGTACACAATACTCTATAAGTTAATTTCAACCCAAAATAAACACTAAACATGAAGTCAGCTAAGCAAAATACTATACGACAAAGCATTGATCGACACAGAATTACTTTCATCGAGTCAAAACAACGATTCACTACTATTCACTAGTACTACACAGAAAATGCGCCATGCAGACGACGGCTATAAAAAGAATGGACCCAGAGAGGCATCGGCTACTGATTAAGCTCGATCCTGCGTCTAAATAAGATCTAAATAAACATTCTAAGATGCCAGATTATATTACACATGGCTTTGGTGTATAACGAAAAGGACTAGGTGAACAAGGAGTAGCGGGTAAACAAACAAGCGGTCAAAATATTAAGGGAGTAAACAGATTTGAAAATGGCGCGCACCAGCGGCTATTGCCGGTCGGCTGTGAGAAGGCCATGTGGCGTTACGCAACACGCAGCGCTTCAAAACAAAAGCGTCGTCTGCTCCGGTTCCCGGGTTACTAACAGTACAGTAATGAAATTGCATGGATCTGATAACCGGGGCGGGATTATTGTAAAAACGTACAAAGAGCACTTGCTCACATAAATAATACTTTATGTAAATTGTTTTGGTAGAACTATGCTCTGCATGTGTATAGAATATCATATTTAGGTTAATATGTATCATGTGAGCGCTCAGGGCGTTGATGAGCGCATGATAAATGTACATTATTATTATTATCTCTTTACTTGAGTTACAGTACGGGGGATCAATCAATGAATAAGTTAGTGTTTTACTTCACCTCATCTACATATCTACCCATTAACGGTGCTTCCCGTTTCATTATCTCATCTACATGTATGCAGACTATCGCTGAAGTTTCACACCAACCTTTTTCACCATCTCACCTACCTGTCCACAGACTTCCGCTACTGACTGTCTCACTATCTTACCTACCTGTCCACAGACTATCGCTGCTGACTGTCTCACTATCTCACCTACCTGTCCACAGACTATCGCTGCTGACTGTCTCACTATCTCACCTGCCTGTCCACAGACTGTCACTGCTGACTGTCTCACTATCTCACCTACCTGTCCACAGACTATCGCTGCTGACTGTCTCACTATCTCACCTACCTGTCCACAGACTATCGCTGCTGACTGTCTCACTATCTCACCTACCTGTCCACAGACTGTCACTGCTGACTGTCTCACTATCTCACCTACCTGTCCACAGACTATCACTGCTGTTTCACTATCTCACCTACCTGTCCACAGACGATCATTACTGACTGTTTCACTATCTCACCTACCTGTGCAAAAACAATCGCTGCTGACTGTTTCACCGTCTCACCTACCTGTCCACAGACTATCGCTGCTGACTGTTTCACTGTCTCACCTACCTGTCTACAAACTACCGTTGCTGAATGACTCACTGCCTCACCTACTTGTCTACAGACTATCTCTGCTGATGGTCATCGGCCTCACTATGGGACCAGGACGTTGTCAGAATAGATCAGATCAGTGTTTTGGCGAAGACTCCTACTTCGCTAACGTCAAACCCAGCAGCAGCATTATCGGTCCTATTAGTAAAACGTTTAGAATCATGGAATCCACGTGTGTTAATCAATGCCGCAACACACTGTCGTGCTCCTCCATCTTCTTCGAGCAAACCTCAGGCAACTGCTACCTGTACAACACTGTCTTTGCTGTGAAGGACAAAATGGTTCCTTCTCCAAATGCTTCCCACTTCCGTATCGTGTCAGGTGAGTGACGCCCCTTGGTCCATTAATATCTAACCCCAGTCCCTTTCGAAGTTCGTATCAGGACAAAACGCCAGCCATGCCGCTATTCAGAAAATAAAACTCTGACACAACGCACGAAGAAGAATGGTACAACGAAGAGGCATGAACCAGGATGGCAAACGTCCTGGCCGGAGACGGAATATGCTGGACCCTACTTTGACCAGCTTCCGGCGATGGAGGGAGACCCATTGACAGCTGAGGGTTACATGGATTCAATCTTGTCGATGTACGTCTTGGCGTAAAAGGGCCCATAGAGACGTAGCATACTTACGTATGGGTCTTACAAAGATCAGGTGCATTTTCTCCTTCCGTTTCCTAGAACTGATCTTGAAGTTGCGTCTGAGGAACTCTAATCTCCGCTTGGCCTTTGCTTGGACGACGTCAGCAAAGCTGCTGTCCCAGCTGGCTTCCTTACGGATGGTGGTGCTGAGGTGCTTTGCCGACCTCACAGTGGCGATCGTTGGTCCGTGGAGATTGTGTTCAAAGTCAGAATGGCCCATGGCCTTCCATCCCGAAATGTGTACCTGGCTGCCCGGCACAAGAAGCGAGAACGTACTTGACTTTGAGTACGTTCTCGCTTCTTGTGACGGGCAGCCTGCTACACTTTGCGAGATGGAAGCAGGCCATGTGCCATTCTGCGTGGACGACGTCTTGCTGTAACTGGGTCTGGTCCAGGCGGGAGAAGATCGTCCTGCATACTGCAGCGTCGTCTGCGAACAGTCTTGCCAGTGAAGTCGGGTTCTCTGGGATACGGTCCAAGCACAAAGCCCTGAGGTACGCCGTCGGTGACTCCTACCTTCCATGCGAATAAATATGGGGCACATAGTCTCCACCCAAGATAAATCCATTGGATGCAGGTACATGGACCCCACCAAAGGTACATGTATCCTCAAACGGATGTGCATTTGGTGACGTTTCTGTGCCTTAGCTGTCTTAGCCTTAGCTGTGCTCGCATGTGGAGTTAGAGCTGCCGTCAGCCGTTTGGGTTTTTGTTGCTGTGTTCATATAACATCTTTCCAGCCCCGATTAACTCCCTTTGTTTATTGATTATTTTACTTTTTGTTGCTGCGTTCTTATGACATCTTTCCAGCCCCTATTAACTCCCTTTGTTTATTGATTATAAATTTGGTTGTTGCTGTGTTCATGTGACATCTTTCCAGCCCCATTAACTCCCTTTGTTTATTGATTATTTAATTTTTTGTTGCTGTGTTCATGTGACATCTTTCCAGCCCCGATTAACTCCCTTTGTTTATTGATTATTTTACTTTTTGTTGCTGCGTTCTTGTGACATCTTTCCAGCCCATTAACTCCCTTTGTTTATTGATTATTTTACTTTTTGTTGCTGTGTTCTATGACACTTTCCAGCCCCATTAACTCCCTTTGTTTATTGATTATTTTACTTTTTGTTGCTGCGTTCTTGTGACATCTTTCCAGCCCCGATTAACTCCCTTTGTTTATTGATTTTTTGTTGTTTTTGTTGCTGTGCTCATGTGACATCTTTCCAGCCCCGATTAACTCCCTTTGTTTATTGAATATTTTTCTTTTTGCCGACAGTGTTATATAATAATTACTATATTCGTGTTTCACAGCACCATAGGTTTTATGGCAAATGTTTTTATTGTTTGTGTTTAAAAAAAGAATTAAAAAAAGAAAGAAAGAAAAAGATTTCCTTACTGTGTGGCCAATGGACACATGCTATGCACTTTGGCAAAGCCAAAACATTTTTGGTTAATGCGTAATTTAAAAATTCGTCCTCGTATATGGCTTAATGTCCTCAGATGTCGTACCAACATCAAGTACAAAGAAAGTTTTATCCCTAAAATCAGCACACTCTCGGTTTTTGAATTTTCGGATATTTCCGAAAGCCAAATGGGATGGAAAAATCCACACATGTTTACATTGATGATTGACGACTGATTATTAATTTGCTGTTCTTGTATTAACAGACCCTTTAAATGTCAGTCATCTGATCTTCGCTCCTTTCGTTGTACTTGCAGGTGAACGCTGTCCTATCGAGAAGTGCTACTATATGAGTCGGGAATATGGTTTGTGCAACGCCTTCTTTGAAGGAACAGCGCCAACAACTTATAATTACATCATGAGTAGCAAAGTGTGCGAGGACAACCATGGACTTCCGGCCATTCTGGACAACAAAGACAAAACCGTGTGGGTAACACGGATGATCGAAGTCAATACCAATAAGTCATCGAGGATTATGAAGATAGTATGGGTGTTGCTGATGATGATAGTGGTGGTGACGATGATGATAAACCTGATGGTGGTGGTGGTAGCTGCTGCTAGTGGTGGTGGTGGTGGTGGTGGTGATGATGATGGCGGTGGTAGTGACTGTCTTCAGCTTTACACACCCTCCCGTACTCTACGCTCTGCTTCTGATACTCGGCCTCCAGATTCCTTGCAACAGACTCTCCACTGTCGGTTCCCGCGCCTTTTCTGTTTTCGGTCCGTCACCATGGAATGACCTTCCCCTTCCTCTCCGACAGAAGCCCTCTCTGCACTCATTCAAATGTAAGCTAAAAACATTTCTTTTTACCAAAACTGTAGATCTGCCATGACTTCCGTTCCGCGCTCCTGTCTTCATCCGTCTATGTTGCTGCTCGTTTAAAGCTGTGTAAATTAAGTCTGCCTGAACTGAATGTATTCTGATCTGTAACTGTTTAGTACATGCCGAGTCATGTTTAAGTTACAGTCATATGTGGCACCGAGGTTTTTCACAGAAGAAACAAAATGCACTTCCGAGATTCCAATCTGAATTGACGAAGGTAGCGGCTGTTTAACGAATAGCTTGTGTAACGTAACTGGCATTGAATGTTTCGCAGTCGTTTAGATGAAGTTTGTTGTAAGTCATCCACAATTTAATGTCTGCGATTCAGTTTTGTTCGATTTCCTCATGGCTAGTGTGTTATGATGTCTTTATTGCATAATGCTTCTGATTTTAGTGTACTACCTTGTTGGTCTGAGTGTATGATGTGTGTTTATTTGATAGTGTAGGTCTGAGTGTATGATGTGTGTTTATTTGACAGTGTAGGTCTGAGTGTATGATGTGTGTTTATTTGACAGTGTAGGTCTGAGTGTATGATGTGTGTTTATTTGACAGTGTAGGTCTGAGTGTATGATGTGCGTTTATTTGACAGTGTAGGTCTGAGTGTATGATGTGCGTTTATTTGACAGTGTAGGTCTGAGTGTATGATGTGTGTTTATTTGATAGTGTTGATCTGAGTGTATGATGTGTGTTTATTTGACAGTGTAGGTCTGAGTGTATGATGTGTGTTTATTTGACAGTGTAGGTCTGAGTGTATGATGTGTGTTTATTTGACAGTGTTGGTCTGAGTGAGCTGCTAGTGTGTTGGTATGCTGGAATATTGAGCGAGCTTCTGTCTGGCCGAATGATCTGCACATCTGCTAATCTGTGAAATGATGGAGTTGTGCCTGCATTTGCGGTACGTGTGTGTAACTGGTGGACTGATTTCGGACTGTGTGGTACGTGTGTGTAACTGGTGGACTGATTACTGGCTGTGCGATACGTGTGTGTAACTGGTGGCGTGAGTGTGGACTGATTTCTGGCTGTGCGGTACGTGTGTGTAACTGGTGGCGTGAGTGTGGACTGATTTATGGCTGTGTGGTACGTGTGTGTAACTGGTGGCGTGAGTGTGGACTGATTTCTGGCTGTGCGGTACGTGTGTGTAACTGGTGGCGTGAGTGTGGACTGGTTTCTGGCTGTGCGGTACGTGTGTGTAACTGGTGGACTGAAATCTGGATGTGTGGTACGTGTGTGTAACTGGTGGACTGCTTTCTGGCTGTATGGTACGTGTGTGTAACTGATGGCCTGAGTGTGGACCGGTTTCTGGCTGTGCGATACGTGTGTGTAACTGGTGGCGTGAGTGTGGACTGGTTTCTGGTTGTGCATGCCCAACAGACTCTCATAAAGGGAGACTTTGTTTCATTTGATCTGTTTATTTATGTATTATGTTGTGATTCTGTATGCAGTCGAAAGGCGCAGTTCTCTGTTATGCATACACAATAAAGATTCTGATATTTACTTATTATCTATGTATTGTTTTTGTATGCATGGAAAGAGACGTGAATGAATACACTTGAACAGCATCATATACTACAAGGACGGGTCTTTCAGCGAACAGCCGGCAACAGAAAATAAGCACTGTCTGCGAGTCTGGTACCCGTACAATAAGACACAGTCTGGCAAATCGAGATTCCGACCGCAGTATCACACAGCTTGAGCAGACGAACAATGGGCAGAGAACCTCGAGTATTCCACACAGTAGATTCCCCTAACGTGGGTTGGCTTTTCGTGCAACCTGTGCTTGATCCTATGACCTTTGAACTCTAGATATAGGGCCAGTAAATAGTCATCATGTTTTCCCGCCATTTTAACTCTGGAGTTAGGTTCTGTCCCCAACATTTACATTTAACGCCGGAGTTAGGTGCTGCCCCCTATATTTTAACGCCGGAGTTAGGTGCTGCCCCCTACATTTTAACGCCGGAGTTAGGTGCTGCCCCCTACATTTTAACGCCGGAGTTAGGTAGCGCTGCCCCCTACATTTTAACGCCGGACTAAGGTGCTGCCCCCTACATTTAACGCCGGACTTAGGTGCTGCCCCCTACCTTTTTATCACTGAAGTTAGGTGCTGCCCCCTACATTTTAACGCCGGACTTAGGTGCAGCCCCCTACATTTTAACGCCGGAGTAAGGTCCCCCCTCCCACATTTTAACCACGGCCCCCCGTACATTTTAACGCCGGATGTCGCCCCCTACATTTTAACGCCGGAGTTAGGTGCTGCCCCCTAAATTTTAACGCCGGAGTTAGGTGCTGCCCCCTACATTTTAACGCCGGAGTTAGGTGCTGCCCCCTACATTTCATGGATAGGGACAGGCACAGTGAAGGCATGGTACGGGTATAACCCAACAGACCACACATTTTCTCATGGACTTGCATTTTTTTTTCTCCACCTAGAACGCTGCAACACGTCATCAAAAGTTCACTCGACAGAGATAAAAACAGTTGGTGACAAAAATGACTGC
>JABMCL010001655.1:122500-125000 GCA_018857735.1 Alviniconcha marisindica
GTCCCGGAAATACGGTGGGGTGAGAGAGTCAGACAGACAGACAGACAGACAGACAGACAGAGACAGAAACACAGAGACAAAGACAGAAAGAAACAGACAGACATGCAGGCAGACAGAACAGAACAGATAGAACAGAACAGATAGACAAGACAGGCAGAGAGACACAGACAGACAGAACAGAACAGAGAAGACAGACAGAGAGAGGTGGAAAGAAAGAGATGGACAGAGAGAGAAAACTACAGTCTTACACACACACACACACACACACGCACGCACGCACGCACGCACGCACGCACGCACGCACGCACGCACGCACGCACGCACGCACGCACGCACGCACACACACACACACACACACACACACACACACACTTGGAACAATAACAACAAACAGCAGAAAAGCTACAACGGAGGCAGAAACAAGAGCAACGACAAAGAAAACGAAATTCAGCAACAAAGCAAATAATTAAATACCTATCAATTTCAGGTGCTTCCAAGCTGACTCGCGGGGTTTTCCGTCCCCTGTTATAAACAGGTCCAGCGAAACTGGGGCCTAATATAGACCTTTCCAAAAAGATGCAATTTTCATGTCTGACCTTCAAAACCGGCAGCATATTTTAACCGTGGTTCCATGATTGCTTCAGCAGATGGTCTGAGTGATCGGTTAATGATCTTCCTGAAAAACGATGGAACATTTCCTCAAAGCTTGCATACCTCGGTCTGCACAGTCTGTGATATTGGCTGGATCGAATCTATAACATAATGTGAGAGACAGAGGGGGGAGGGGGGAGGGGGGTAGAGGGTAAGGGAGGGAGGGGGGGGGGAAAGATAGAAGGGAAAGTGGGGGTACAGAAGAGGGGGGTGAAGAGAAGGGGGTGGGGAGACAGTAATAAGGGCTGAGTTTACGGTTTGAGGAACACTTTTTTCAAGCGATTAATTTTTTCACAGACTTCATCATCGAAGAGCTAAACAGCTGTTGGCGAATGAACGGCGAAGCAATATCCTGCCCTTGTTCTCTCTCTCTCTCTCTCTCTCTCTCTCTCTCTCTCTCTCTCTCTCTCTCTCTCTCTCTCTCTCTCTCTCTCTCTCTCTCTCTCTCTCTCTCTCTCTCTGGGAGGTGTTATTGTTTGAAGAAATGGGATGCTAGAAGAGAATTCATAGCGGATAATATAGTAGAAGACCGTCTGACAGTATAGTAGAAGACCGTTTGACAGTATAGTAGAAGACTGTCTGACGCTACTAATATAGTTCGCATGGTTGCTGGCTTGGTTGATCGACCTGCTGGGTTGGCTGTTCGTCGTTAGTCGCTTCCTGAGCTTGGTGGCTAGCTTCAATGGAAAGTATCGCAACAACCAGCCCTTTTGTCCCACTCACAACCGACATCGATGCGATGCGAAATGGCAGCATAGGCTAATATTACCGGTTCGTTCGTCCGCAGTTACTTCAGTAGTGTTGCGAAACGACCGAGTCATTATCACCTTATCAGTGTTTGGGTGGCTCGAGTGTGAGTGGGCAGATAATCAGTCAACGCAGCGCTTCGCGGACCTAGATATTCTCAGCTTAAAGTATCACTCGCCCGCGATCGCGCTTTGGAAAAATATGATGATGATGATGATGATGATGATGATGATGATGATGATGATGATGATGACGATGACGATGATGACGATGGCGGCAACGTCGATGACGGCAACGTCGATGACGACAATGGTGGTGGTGATGACGACGGAGACGACGACGATGATGATGACGACGACGATGATGATGACGACGACGGTGGCGATGGCGATGATAATAATGACCCCCCCCCTTCCCAACAACGGTCATAAAAAGAGCCTTTTTAGTAAAACAGAAATATTAAGTTTAAAACATTTGTTCCTCGGCTTTTTTATTTACCTGCTTTTTGTGAATCACTCAAATGACGTCACATACGTATATGGGGGAAAAGCTCTGTCAGTGAGATGTCGTCATATCATGTCACATAAGTAAATGGGGGGATATATATGTCAGTGAGATATCATATGACGTCACATAAGTAATGATGGGGGGGGGGGGGGGGGGGGAATTATATGTCAGTGAGATATCATATGACGTCACATAAGAGAAAATGGGGGGGGGGGGGGGGGATTTATATGTCAGTGAGAAGTCGTCATATGACGTCACGTAAGTAAATGGGGGGTGGGGTGATTTATATGTCAGTGAGAAGTCGTCATATGACGTCACATAAGTAAAAGGGGGGAGGGGGGGATTTATATAGTGAATATATGACGTCACATAAGTAAAAGGGGGGGGGGAATTTATATGTCAGTGAGATATCATATGACGTCACATAAGTAAATGGGGGGGGGGGGATTTATATGTTAGTGAAAAGTCGTCATATGACGTCACATAAGTAAATGGGGGGGGGGGGGGATTTATATGACATGAGATATCATATGACGTCACATAAGTAAATGGGGGGGGGGGGATTAATGTCAGTGAGAGTCTATGACGTCACATA
>JABMCL010001655.1:132500-135000 GCA_018857735.1 Alviniconcha marisindica
ATCGACAGACATACAAACACACAGATAGTCAGACAGACAGACAGATGGACAGACAGACAGGCAAATTTGATATTAACACCCAGTCAACTGTAGCGGTTTTATGAGTGCAAAACACACTCTGTCAGAGCACAATGCATGCTAAACAAAAGATTTCTATATAATTATTACAACTAGCACATTGACAATTAAAAGCACAAGCCAAAAGTGGGCAAAAGAAATCCAAAATGTAACCAAAAAGTATGCTTATTGCCCCCCCCCCCCCCCCCCCCCCCCCCCCCCCCCCCCACCCCTTCCCCCAATCTCTCCTTCCCTCCCTCCCTCTTTCTTGGGCCTACCCCCCTCTCTCTCTAAATCTCTCCCCCCCTCTCTTTCTGTCGGTCCTACCCCTCCCCTCTCTCCCAATTTTCCCCCCCTCATTTTCTGTCGGTCCTACCCCTCCCCTCTCTCTCCCTCCCTCCCTCCCCCCTCCATCTCTTTCCGCTTTCCTCTCCCCCCTTTTCCGTCTTCCCTCCCCCTTTCTGCGGGCCTACCCTCCCCCCTCTCTCGTCTCTCCCTCCCTTCTGTCGGCCATCCCTCTCTCTCATCTCTCCCCCCCCCCCCTTTCTTTCTTTGGGGCCCACCCCTCCCCCCTCTCCAGTCTCTCCCCCCCTCTCTTTCTTTGGCTTACCCCCCCTCTCTCATCTCTCCCACCCTCTCTTTTTGTCGGTCCTACCCCCCCCCTCTCTGTCTTCCCTCCCTCCCCTGTCGTCTACCCTCCCCTCTCTCCAGTCTCTCCACCTCTCTTTCTGGTCCTACCCTCCCACTCTCTCAGTCTCCCACTCCCCTCTGTCGGTCCTACCCTCCCGTCTCTCAGTCAGTCTCCCTCCCTCTCTTCTGTCGTCCTCCTCTTCCCCTCTCTCTCAGTCCTCCCTCCCTCTCTGTCGGTCCTACCTCTCCCCTCTCTCTCAGTCTCTCCTCCCTCTCTTTCTGTCGTCCTACCCCTCCCCTCTCTCTCAGTCTCTCCCCCCTCTCTGTCGGTCCCTACCCCTCCCTCTCTCTCAGTCTCTCCCACCCTCTCTTTCTGTCGTCCTACCCTCCCCTCTCTCTCAGTCTCTCCCTCCTCTCTTTCTGTCGGTCCTACCCCTCCCCTCTCTCAGTCTCTCCTCCTCTCTGGTCCTACCCTCCTCTCTTCAGCTCCCCTCCCCTCTTTGTCGGTCCTACCCTCTCCCTCTCTCTCAGTCTCTCCCTCCCTCTCTGTCGGTCCTACCTCTCCCCTCTCTCTCAGTCTCTCCCCCCCTCTCTTTCTGTCGGTCCTACCCCTCCCCTCTCTCTCAGTCTCTCCCTCCCTCTCTGTCGGTCCTACCCCTCCCCTCTCTCTCAGTCTCTCCCTCCCTCTCTTTCTGTCGGTCCTACCCCTCCCCTCTCTCTCAGTCTCCCCCTCCTCTCTTTCTGTCGGTCCTACCCTCCCCTCTCTCGCAGTCTCTCCCTCCCTCTCTTTCTGTCGGTCTCCCTCCCCTCTCTCTCAGTCTCTCCCTCCCTCTTTCTGTCGGTCCTACCCTCCCCTCTCTCTCAGTCTCTCCTTCCCTCTCTTTCTGTCGGTCCTACCTCTCCCCTCTCTCGCAGTCTCTCCCTCCCTCTCTTTCTGTCGGTCCTACCTCTCCCCTCTCTCGCAGTCTCTCCCTCTCTCTCTCTTTCGTGATCGCGATCTTTAACTCGAAAACTTTATTTGACAAGGATTGTAGTTTAGGTTCAGTCAAAAATCTGTCAAAAATCCAAAGGGGCATCTTTGAGAGGACGAGGAAGCTGACGTTGTTTCTTTTATGTTCAGATGGATCGCGGCGACTTTGTCCGTAGCGGCATTGACAAGCTGGGTCCGGTGGCAGGATGACATGTGGATATTTCGGACACCTGACAACTTCACCATGGAGACACGCGTCAGAACGTACCCGCTGGGTGAACCCAACATCGTGATCTTTAACCAGGTGAGTTAGATGTAGATAGATAGTTTCGCCACAGTATTGAAAGTATTTGGCAGGTATTGCGATGTACACCTGGCTGGATCAACCCATCATTATGATCTTTTAACCAGGTGAGTTTACAGACAGGTATTGCGAAGTACACCTGGCTGGATCAATCTAACATCGTGATCTTTAACCAGGTGATTTTACAGACAGGTATTGCGATGTACACCTGGCTGGATCAACCCAACGTCGTTATCTTTAACCAGGTGAGTTTACAGACTGGTATTGCGATGTACACCTGGCTGAACCAATCCAATATCGTGATCTTTAACACACATAAGAGAGGGGAGGTGTAGGACCGACAGAAAGATTGATTGATTGATTGATTGATTGATTGATTGATTGATTGATTGATTGATTGATTGATTGAACTTTATTTCTCAACGGTGAAGATATTAGCACAAAGGCCGACTCACATATCTGCCGTTGCTACAGTACTAGTAATCACCAAGACATTCACAGTTAAATATTATTACAGAAGGCTATAGACCATCAGTAAA
>JABMCL010001655.1:140000-142500 GCA_018857735.1 Alviniconcha marisindica
ATTTGATGACTTGTGCCAAGCCTGGCCCTGATATCTCTTCCACGACTGGCCCGGCATTAGACACAAATATGAATAATAAGTATAAATAAGTCACCTCCTGGGAGTTTAGTCACCGTTCTTTCAACGAAATTGGCACAGAGAATATTATACAAAACTGAGTGAACCAGGGTGTGGTGAGAGGTTAGGAGGTGGGGTGGGGGGGGAGGGGGGGCTAAGTGCTAAACTTTGGGTCGTTGCAGTCTAAAACAGAATGACGCTTTGAAATGTGTGTCTATTTCTTGAACCTATTTCATGATCAAAGGACTGCATAATCTTCTATCTTGAAATATGTACTTTTATATATAATGCTTTCACCCCGCGTGTCATAAAGTGTGCATGGAAATGTAGGTTATGTTTTCTTCTGGGCAGCTTCTGTTTGATGACATAACCTTGGAGAATGTGATCTACCCTTTATTCATGACGACACGTAAAAATCCAACAATTAACTATGTTTCTTGCACACCAGAGGTTCTACGAAAATGTAGGTTATGTTTACTTGTAGGCAGCTTCTGTTTGATGATATAACCTTGGAAAATTTGATCTACCCTTTATTCATGACGGCACGTAACTATCCAACAACTGTTTCTTGTACGTCAGACGTTCTACGAAAATGTAGGTTATGTTTACTGTCCATGTTCTATGACATCCTCTCTGTATAGAGGATGTACCCCTGGTGGAGTTTATGTACCTTGTATTTACACGCATGCCAGGTGAGAGTTACCGTAGGCAACTCAGGTCTTTGTTGTACTTGGGTTACGTATTTCGAGTTGTACTTGAGTTACGTATTTCGAGTTGTACTTGTGTTACGTATTTCGAGTTGTACTTGTGTTACGTATTTCGAGTTGTACTTGGGTACGTATTTCGAGTTGTACTTGGGTTACGTATTTCGAGTTGTACTTGGGTTACGTATTTCGAGTTGTACTTGGGTTACGTATTTCGAGTGCTTGTGTGTTGATTCTGCACGAGCGCTCTGGGACTCGATCTGTTTTAGATTGATAACTTTGGAGAATTTGATCTATCCTTTATTCATGACTGCACGTAAAAAATCCAACAACTAGCTAACTGTGTTTCCTTGCACACCGTTATAATAATTCATGACGCACCCCTATTGACGACGAAAGGCATCTGCGGCTGCTATCAAATGAAGCAAATAACATTTACTGGGAGCAATAACAACAAACAGCAGAAAAGCTACAACGGAGGCAGAAACAAGAGCAACGACAAAGAAAACGAAATTCAGCAACAAAGCAAATAATTAAATACCTATCAATTTCAGGTGCTTCCAAGCTGACCCGCGGGTTTTTCCGTCCCCTGTTGCAAACAGGTCCAGCGAAACTGGGGCCTAATATAGACCTTTCCGAAAGGATGCAGTTTTCATGTCCTACCTGAAATGCTAACATCAGGCTTAAATCATAATGCGATACAATGAAAGAAATTACATTCACCGGACTTGAATGTTCGTGCATTTCACCTGTTAGCATCGTACCTCACGGTGGACAGACGAAAAGTTTGCGATGAGAGAAGGGGGCTCAGGGCTTACTGCGGAACCCTTCACTACTTTCCCCCAGCTGACCAGTCGTGCCAACTTTGTAAGAATTGTGACTAGAATGTGTTACCATACTTTCTACAAAGCAGATTGAAAGATAAACAGCATTATCGTGCAGCAATAATCGTCTGCTACAGCCAGTCGGTAAATCAACAAGGACAGTCAATCACTTACAAAGACGAACCACTCGTCCTATGCGACAAACACAGAATGTTACGTAAAATACCAGAAGCTAAAGAATAATTATGAATGACGTATTGTGGCTATTTTTGTGACGTCCAGCGCGAGAGACACAGAAACAAAAGACAATCAACTTACCGCAGGCCAAAATCGTCTGAATATTATGAGGAGAAATCTTTACAGCTTCAAATTGAAAATTATACATGTTCTACTAGGCTTTGGATGTCCTATTTTATATGTGACAATAGGCATACTTTTGGGAAGCAAATGCCACCAGATCTGGCCATGTTGCTTGCTTTCTTAATCGAAACAGTAGGTTGACTAGACAAAGATGTTCTGCGAAAATGTAGGTTGTTTACTTGTAGGCAGCCTCTGTTTCATGACAAAACCTTGGAGAAGTTGTCACAAATGTTCCTCTTTTTGAGGAAATATCTCTGGTGGAGTTTATGTACCCTGCATTTACACGCATGACGTATGTGAGAGTTACCGTAGGCGACTCAATGTCTTTGTCGTTGTACTTGTGTTACGTATTTCGAGCGCCAGCTAACTTCCTTGCGTGTTGATTCTTGGAGAATTGGATCTACCCTTTATTCAAGACGCCACGTAAAAAGCCAAAAAACAACTCACTAACTAACTTTGTGTCTTGCACGCCAGACGTTCCCGATGGGCCTGAAGAGGAGCAGCGCGGCCAACGCCAACTGGACCGTGACAGGGTTTCCCACGTTCCGAATGCAG
>JABMCL010001655.1:150000-152500 GCA_018857735.1 Alviniconcha marisindica
TCTGGGTGTAGGGGTGTGTGGGTGGATGTGTGTGTGTGTGTGTGTGTGTGTGTGTGTGTGTTGTGTGTGTGTGTGTGTGTGTTGTGTGTGTGTGTGTGTGTGCGTGGTGTGTGTGTGTGTGTGTGTGTGTGTGTGGTGTGTGTGTGTCTGTGTGTTGTCTGTGTTGTATGTGTGTGTGTTGTGCGTCGTCGTGCGTGTGGTGGTATGTGTGTGTGTGTGTGTGTGGTGTGTGTGTGTGTGTGTGTCTGTCTGTCTGTCTGTCCTGTCTGTCTGTCTGTCTGTGTGTGCGTGTATGTGTGTGTGGGGTGTAAGTGTGTTGTGTGTCTGTCTGTCTGTCTGTCTGTCAGTGTGCGTGCTATGTGTGTGTGTGTGTGTGTGTGTGTGTGTGTGTGTGTGTGTGTGTGTGTGTGTGTCTTTCTGTCTGTCTGTCTGTCTGTCTGCGTGCGTATGTGTGTGTGTGTGTGTGTGTGTGTGTGTATCTGGTCTGTCTGTCTGTCTGTCTGTCTGTCTGTCTGTCTGTGTGCGTGCTATGTGTGTGCTGTGCTGTGGCGTATGTTGTGCGTGTGTGGTGTCTGTGCCGTGCGTGCGTGCGTGTCGTGTCGTGTCGTGGTCGTGTGTGTGTGTGTGTGTGTGTGTGTGTGTGTGGTGTGTGGTGTTGTGTGTGTGCGTGCGTGCGTGTGTGGTGTTGTGTGGTGTGTGTGTGTGTGTGTGTTGTGTGTGTGTGTGCTGTGTGTGTGTGTTGTGGGTGTGTCTGTGTGTGTGTGTGTGTGTGTGTGTGTGTGTGTGTGTGTGTGTGTGTATGTGTGTGTGTCTGTCTGTCTGTCTGTCTGTCTGTCTGTCTGTCTGTGTGTGTGTGTGTGTTCGCCAAAGTTTGTTTTGACTATTTTTTGATTCGTTGCTTTGTAATGGCAGTGTGCTCCAGTCTGGAGAAATAACACATAAAAGAGTACATTATGCTTATTTCTTTCCGAATCTTAAGACTCGGATTCCACTCAGTGACTGAACACACTTCCATGCAGACGGACAGTCCCTATGGTTAAGACCAGTTCCTTTCAGCAAGAGCCCATGTACCGAGCAAGACACGGATATCTGGTGAAAACGGAGTATGGCACTATATAAAGCGATCAGCAACAACAACGTCAAAACCACAGAGCTCAGGAGCTGTGTGAAAGTCGAGGTGGACGTCCTGGGCTCCCGTCCCTAATAAGCCTACGGTTTCTGTGGACGTAAAGCAACACTTCAACCATCAAAACCATGAGCCTGGTAGTAGCTTCTTTATGACTTGAGTTCCCTGTTGAAAAATGAACAGACCATAAAAACAGTCGCTGTAAATCACGTTATTTCCCTGTGTCAACACGAGAAGAACTGTCGGTAATATTACTTATCAATACAACCTTGCATGTAATGGCTGTGTCCAAACACATGAAAGGTTGAAAAGAACGCTATTTATTAGGACAAAAACACAATCTGCAAATGTTCGGGTAATCCCCCTTGTTAAGCTACAAAACGACATTTAAACACGGTGAAAAACGATGAAAAATGAGATGAAAAGCTAAATCACTTATTGTTTTTGGTTGAGCTAATTTGTTTTGCTGTAGTAAATTTCTTGTAGTGGCAGTGGGAAAAGCAACAAATGTATCAGTGCTATTAGTAGTGGTAGTAGCAGCTTGCCCAGGGTTTTGTTGTTGTTGTTGATCGCTTTAACCCCTTCACTGTCCCAGCCTGTAAAAATATCCGTATGTGTGTATGTGTGTATGTGCGTACGTGTGTGTGTGTGTGTGTGTGTGTGTGTGTGTGTGTGTGTGTGTGTGTGTGTGTGTGTGTGTGTGTGTGTGTGTGTGTGTGTGTGTGTGTGTGTGTGTGTGTGTGTGTGTGTGTGTGCATGTTTAAAGGGTGTAATGTAAGGCATGATGCAGTAACAGAAATCCTCAGTAGTAGTAGTAGTAGTAGTAGTAGTAGTAGTAGTAGTAGTAGTAGTAGTAGTAGTAGTAGTATAATGACTGCATGCATTAAACAGAGATTTAAAAAAAAAATCCCACAGATCCACGACCTCCGGCATTAAAATGGCCTCCATTTACTGGCCATATAGAGTCAAAGGTCATAAGGTGAGCTACAGGTTAACATACGTTTACATTCTGACCCAAATTTCCCATCACTTTTACATTCTGACCCAAATTTCCCATCACTTTTACATTCTGACCCAAATTTCCCATCACTGACTCTTCAAACATGGCCTAGCTGTTCTCTGTATTCATCACAAAACCACCTGAGCGCAAACCAGATTTGAAATTTATGTTTGCAAATCCCACGCAGTGTGGTGATCTCCGAAAATTCTCCAGTGCAAAATCGTTTGTCAGTTTCCACGCTCGTGGACTTCTGCTCAACGTCGCTTGGCAGTATTACGATTTGAGTGGCGGAAAGCGCGGTGAAGGTCACCGCGTGACCTCGTCCTTCAGAATTGCCTCCCCTCGCCCTCCGCGGATTGCATCTGTGAGGTTTC
>JABMCL010001655.1:162500-172500 GCA_018857735.1 Alviniconcha marisindica
AGGCTGTCTGGGTGGACCGGTCGGTTAATATCACAGATTAATCCACCGTCACTGCTGGTGGCCAACTCATAACGCTGACTAGACGGAACACAGCTGGACTGGTACTTGGTCCTGTTGGTCACAGATGAATCTGCCATGGTGGTTCTGACCGGATCGGAACTTTGTACGGCCGTCAGTCGCTATTTCAGGCGTACTTCAGATACAACATAGACATGAGTTTTTTCGTCTATATAACAGATGTACAAACTTGTTGTTGTTGTTGTTGTTGTTGTTGTCGCTGTTGTGTGTATGTGTGAGTGCTTTGTTGTTGTTGTTCTTGTCGTTGTTGTTGTTGTTGTCGTTGATGTTGCTGTTGTGTGTGTTGTCGTCGTTGTTGTTGTCGTTGTTGTTGTTGTTGCTGTTGTTGTTGTTGTTGTGCGTGTGATGTTGTTGTTGTTGTGTGTGTTTGTGTGTGTGTGTTGTTGTTGTTGTCGTTGTTGTTGTTGTTCTTGTCGTTGTTGTTGTTAAGGTTGTTGTGGTTGTTGTTGTGGTTGTTGTCGTTGCTGTTGTTGTTCTTGTGCGTGTGTGTTGTTGTTGTCGTTGTTGCGTGTTGTTGTTGCGTGTTGTTGTTGTTGTGTGTGTGTTGTTGTTGCTGCTGCTGCTGGGTTTTGTTGTTGTTGTTTATTGTTGTTGTTGATGGGTTGTTTTTTTTGGGGGGGGGTTGTTATGTTGGACAATTGGATAATAATTGTATTGAATGTGCGACGAGGAGTCACGTTCTCTTGTAGGCCTAAACCTAACGCTGTAACAGCTAATCAAGTTTCCAAGTACAGCGTGGAACAGGGGGGGGGGAAATGGGAAGAAAGTGTGTGTAATTGTTTTTGTCTTTTAAATTAAATCTGAAACAAAATTAACCGCTAGCGTTCGGAATCAAGGTCAAAACACATGAACAAAGTAAAAAGAACGCTTAATTTAAGCAGTCTGTACAAAACATGCGTGAATGTCCAGTAAAAACACATTTTTTTTCGTCATTGAACAAACAGATAACACACAACAGTTGACGATGTTACTCGCAGGAATTGAATGCTCATTTTCACATACACGTCACTTCGATAGTGCCAGCACCCTCGTCAAAATGTCTCCACCAATTAAAAGCTCAAGTAAACCGAATTGTGTTCCTGTCATGTCTTTTGTTGCTGCTGTTTTAATATATTCTGTATTTGTTGCTTGAAAAATTTGTATTCGCCGAACGTGTGGGCATGTTTTGTATTATCTGAAACGAGCGTTCTTTTTCAAATCTTCTGCGTGTGAGAGTGTAATATAGAGTTATGTCCCTCGCACCTACTATTCCAGGACAATCCTGACAGGTCAGCTACAGTTACAGTAGAGTATTAGAATACTGACATGGCATCCTGTGTATGAGATCCCGCCCTCTCTCTCTCTCTCTCTCTCTCTCTCTCTCTCTCTCTCTCTCTCTCTCTCTCTCTCTCTCTCTCTCTCTCTCTCTCTCTCTCTCTCTCCTCGCCTTCGTGTAGAAGGAATTTGAATGTGTGATTAGGAAACATTGCTTGTTTGTCGTGAGGTGAACCTGTGTGGTTATTGGGACGTTAAAATCCAAGAACTAACTAAACTAACTCTGCGGCCTGTCTGTTTTTCCGAACTCGTGGAATATATACGACTTCGGTCTCCGTGGCTTATCGTAAAAAGTACCCTTCAGTCCTCCGGCCTCTCTCTCTCTCCTCTCCCTGTACTCACTTTGGAAAGAGACTTCCTCAGTACCACCACCACCACACCACCACCACCACCACCACCGTCACCGCCACAACCACCACCACCACCACGGCTACCTCCACCCCACCACAAATATTGACTTCCTGGTTCGTCTGGGCCCGATCTTTTTCTCTCTCTTTTTTTCTTTCTTTTTTCTTTTTTTTCTTTTTCCATTTCACTGAATGAAGAGAGGTCGATACCTCAGACCCCCACCCTCCCTCCCTCCTTCCCTCCTTCCCCGTTGTCCTGGCCAGATGCTCTGGCATTGCAGTCCCTTAGATACCTCCCCGTGCTGTCAAAACTCCCGCCCCCTCACGATGCAGTCGCAGCTAGGCACGTACTCGCTCCATCCCTGCAGCACCACCACAGTCCTGGTTTCCTTTCTTCTTAAAAGGCGTGGGGGCGCATGCACGCACCTGCATAGACACTAGCACGCACACACAACACACACACACACACACACACACACACACACACACACACACACACACACACACACACACATAAGAACACACACACACACACACACACAACACACACACACACACACACACACACACACACACACACACACAGACGCGCACACACACATGAAGAACACACACACACACACACACACACACACACACACACACACACACACACACACCCCACACACACACACACACACACACACACACACACACAAACAGACACGCACGCATACACACACAGAGCACACACAGACCACACAGCAACACACCACACACACCACACACACACACACACACACACACACACCACACACCACACACAACACACACACACACACACACACACACACATTCATCTACGCGGGCGCACACACCCAAACCCACTCTGTCAAACACCACCACCACCATGACACTCTATCAACTGCCTCCATCACCATGACCCGGCCATGACCCAATATATCAAGCACCACCACCACCATGACCCAATCTACCAAGCACCACCACCACCATGACACAATCTATCAAACACCACCACCATGACCCATGACCCAATCTATCAAGCACCACCACCACCATGACCCAATCTACCAAGCACCACCACCACCATGACCCAATCTACCAAGCACCACCACCACCATGACCCATGACCCAATCTATCAAGCACCACCACCACCATGACCCAATCTATCAAACACCACCACCACCATGACCCAATCTACCAAGCACCACCACCACCATGACCCAATCTACCAAGCACCACCACCACCATGACCCATGACCCAATCTATCAAACACCACCACCACCATGACCAATCTATCAAACACCACCACCACATGACCAATCTACCAAGCACCACCACCACCATGACCCAATCTATCAACACCACCACCACCACCATGACCCAATCTATCAAGCACCACCACCATGACCCAATCTACCAAGCACCACCACCACCATGACACAATCTGTCAGCTGCCTGGACGACCATGATCTACTCTATCAACTGCCACAACCACCATGATCGAGCATCGCTTTCCGGCATCTTCCTCCAAACTTTGAGATAGCTGACAGTTTTCTGGGACCTATGGCGTAACTAAATACGGCAGAGGTTGAAGGAAGGATATTGTAAACCAGTGCTTGGAGTTTGTCCACAACCCTCACACCACACCGAGCCCCTGCCCATCTTAATGCAGGTCATTCTGGTGGTGACAGTGTAGCGATAGGTATATAATCTCCCTCTTCCCCCCCCCCCACCTCCATCCCCCCCCCCCTCCCCCCGTCCCTAATACGCCTTATGGTTTCTGTGGACGTTAAGTAGCATGTTTACTTACTTACTCGCCCCCCCCCCAACACACCTCACCCCTCACGTCCACGTCACCCTGCCCCCCCCCCCGCCCCCCCCGCCCCCCCCCCCCCACCACACACACACACACATCACACACACACACCCACACCTTCATCCTGACCCTCCGGTGTCCCAACCTAGCACCCCTCACGCCCGTACACGTCACACTGCACACCCCCCCCACACACACACACACACCACCACACCCTCCGTCCTAACCCCCTCTGTCCCCCTCCACCAGTCCCCTTCAGACCGCTCACGTCACCCTGCCACACCCGCTTCATCCATACCCTCCTCCTCTCTGTCCCAACCTAGCACGCCTCATGCCCATACGTCACCCTGCTCCCCCCCCCCCCCTTCAGCCTAACCCCCCTCCCTCCCTTCCTAACCCTCACGTCCACGTCACCCTGCCCCCCCGCCCCCCCCGCCCCCCCCCACACACACACACACACAACCCCACCCTCCATCCTGACCCTCTGGTGTCCCAACCTAGCACCCCTCACGCCCGTCCACGTCACCTGCACCCCCCCCCCCCACACCACCACCCTCCGTCCTAACCCCCCTCTGTCCCCCCTCCACCAGCCCCCGTCAGACCGCTCACGTCACCCTGCCACACCGCTTCATCCATACCCTCCTCCTCTCTGTCCCAACCTAGCACGCCTCATGCCCGCCAATGTCACCCTGCTCCCCCCCCCCCCTCTTCAGCCTACCCCCCTCCCTCCTTCCTCCCCCCCCGCCCGCCCCTGCCCCCCCCCCCCCCCCCCCGTCAAACCTCTGCGGTCTGGGAGGTCACGCAGCTCTCAGCGCCGGCCGTGCACTTGTTGCCGAGGCAATGGTGGCGGTATATATATCCGCGGCCCATCTGGCCGATTGTCGGGTTCCAGAAGAGATCATGAGCAGGGAGGTGGAGCTGGGCTGCGAAAGTTGGACTTCTTTCGCTTCGAGTTGTTGCTCAACAGCAGTGCAACGGACATTGTCCTTGCGACTCCGCCCAAGCACGGCGGTTGAAACAGCAATTGCGCGGGGCACTAGTCGCTGGGCAATGGCGAGGGGACACCGCCTTAACACTTCCAGCGTTCTGGCGGCGGTCCACGGTCTCTCCGGTCTTTCTCGGGCGGTATCCGCGGTCGAGCCTTCACTCTTTCGTCCGCCCCCCCCCCCCCTCCCCCCGACCCCCCGTCCCTACTAAGCCACCTCGTTTCTGTGGACGTAAAGCAAAATGGTCCGGTCTGGTCTGGTCAGTGCGTGCAAGGCGAGCCGCCACTTGCTTCGCACCCTGTGGGGAGAAAGGAGAGCGACAAAAACCTCGTTCCTCAGTGTTGTATTGGTCTATCGAGAGCGCTGCGCTGGGGCCTATCACAGTACTCCCTTCCAAATGGCGTAATAGCCGTAATGATAGAACACGTGAAGTGTCTGCTGGGCTGCTGCTTCCCCATCGCCCATGTTGGGCTGGGTCCCGTTCCCCAACGCCCACCCGCCCAGGACAAGGGCTGCTGAAGGCGGTTGCGTGATAAATGGTCCAGGAAGGGGGTATTATATGAACCCATTATTTCCCCCCCTCCCGTCCAGTTCGGGATACTTTCGGTAGATTATGCAGCACGGTCGGGTCGATCAGTGGGGGAAGTGAATTTCCCGGAGGAATAAAAAGTTAGCTTTGTCCCTGTGGGGTGCCTGAGAGTTGTGGTCAGTGGTTTCCCCTTGTTTTGCTCTTTTTTTTTAATTAAAAAAAAAAGGGGGGGTCGTTTTGGCCATCACCAGTGGCTCCGGCCAGGGCACCTTTCACCAAAGTCACGCACGTAACAGTTACAGATGGCGTACAGTTCTTCTTCTTCTCTGCTTCTTCTTCTTTTTCCGTATGGTGTCCAACCTCAGCTTTTGAAGACGCTTTTTAGATAAAGCTGCGTTTCTTCTTCTTCTTCTTCTTCTTTTTCCTCCTCCTCCTTCTCCTTCTCCTCCTTCTCCTCCTCCTCCTCCTCCTCCTCCTCCTCCTCCTTCTTCTTCTTCTTCTTGACTGACTTTGTTGCTTAATATCCGCGGAGGCGAGAAGGCCTATTAGGGACGGGTAACTCTTCTTCTTCTTCTTCTTCTTCCTCCGTATTGTGTCCAACCTCAACATTTTGTTTCTTTTCTTTCTAGGTCAATCACATTGGCTTGTTTTTTCTTCTTCCTCTTCTTCTTCTTCTTCTTCTCCTCCTCCTCCCCCCCTTCTCCTCCTCCTCCTCCTCCTCCTTCTTCTTCTTCTTCTTCTTCTGACTTTGTTCTTTTCTTGGGGGTCTCTTCTTCTTCTTCTTCTTCTTCTTCTTCTTCTTCTTCTGTATAGTGTCCAACTTCAAAACTCTGCAGACTCTGACTCTTTCAGTGCATGCTGGGTTATCTTGGTCTTTCCATAATCCACTGAACTCTGACGTGGACTACAAGATCTTTAACGTGCATATGTGATAGATCCTAACACAAAAGATTCAAAAAAACGCTTATTTATATCACGACACAGACATACAATCTGCAATTATTATTTTTCACCGTGCATATGCGAACTTTTTGCATGCACATACACGCGAGGGGACCTCGGTTTATAGACTCATCTGAAGAATTTGACTCCAGAGAGCTCTCGGGGAGTAAGTAGATAAGTAACCTGATGTTTATATCAGGGCGAGAGCTGTCGGGGAGGGCGTAAAGCCTAGCACTTAACGTTCGTGTGGTTACCACGCTCCATCTAACTCAGCCTTGCTTTCCACAACGAGTGCTCTTGCTCTGTGCCCGCTGTTATAGTAGTAGTAGTAGTAGCAGTACCAGCAGCAGCAGCAGCAGCAGCAGTAGTAATAGTAGCAGCAGCAGCAGTAGTAGTAGTAATAGTAGCAGCAGCAGCAGTAGTAATAGTAGCAGCAGCAGTAGTAAGTAGTAGCAGTAGTAGTAGTAGTAGCAGCAGCAGCAGCAGTAGCAGTAATAGTAATAGTAGCAGCAACAGTAGTAGCAGCAGCAGTAGTAGTTGCAGTAGCAATAGTAGCTGCAGCAGCAACAAAGGTAGTAGTAGTAGTAGTAGTAGTAGCGCAGCAGCAGTAGTAGTAGTAGCAGCAGCAGCAGTAGTAGTAGCAGCAGCAGCAGCAGCGGTAGTAGTAGCACAGTAGCAGCAGTAGCAGTAGTAGTAGCAGTAGCAGCAGCAGCAGCAGCAGCAGTAGTAGTAGCAGTAGCAGCAGCAGCACTAGCAGTAGTAGTAGCAGTAGCAGCAGCAGCAGCAGCAACAGCAGCAGCAGTAGTAGTAGCAGTAGTAGCAGCAGTAGTAGCAGTAGTAGTAAAAACCTAGAGGGCAGAAACAGCATTTAACACAGCAAATAAGCGAGGAAAGAACAACTTCATGGAACTCCACAAGGGAACCTTTTCAAACTGCAGCAGATGATGCAGTGCAACACGAGCTTTCCAGAGGGTGAATTTCATAGTCTTCCCGGAAGAGCTGTGCGGGATATGACAGCATAATTTCCCTCAAAGGGATGACTAAAGCAGTCTGTACTTTGTAACCTTTTTTTCGACACTGCCCAATAGTGGGCAGATTTTGAAGAAAGCTACCTCAGCATTTCTTTTTGACCTTTAAAAAAAAGTTGGACAGCCAATCTGAAACTTTAAAAAGCTTGGGACAGTAAGAAGGAGTAGGAAGGGGGGAGGGGGGCGGGGGGATGGTTGATCCGGGCGCCATGTCAATCTACGGTTAAATTAACGGTATCGTGCAGATCGAGCCGGAGTTTGATATTTCGTTACAGTGTGGTTCCAACGTGGAAATATTCACCATCGTGAACAAGATGCGTGATTAGTTAGTAGGTACCTGGGCCCATATCCAGGAGGAGAAATAGCCACCATCGTGAACAAGATGCGTGATTAGTTAGTAGGTACCTGGGCCCATATCCAGGAGGAGAAATAGCCACCATCGTGAACAAGATGCGTTGTTAGGAATATACTTACCTGGGCCCATATCCAGGAGGAGAAAATAGCCACCATCGTGAACAAGATGCGTTGTTAGTTAGGAATATACTTACCTGGGCCCGTATGCACGAGGAGAAAATAGCCCCCTTAATCGCGTGTAGCTTCTGCACGGTGACGACACTGAAACAAATCGGCATGTATGGAGCGTAAATAGGACTACCTGGTCGCTTTAATCGCGTTTATAAAAGTTATTGACTCACTTTTCTACGTTTAATCACAGCGGCTCTGGTGCCGCCGTTACAGACAGAGGCTACTATTGAGGGGAAAAACGACTATTGAGGAAAAAGACGACTATTGAGGAGAAAAAAACGACTATTGAGGAGAAAGACAAATATTGAGGACAAAGACGACTATTGAGGAGAAAGACAAATATTGAGGAGAAAAACGATACTATTGACGAGAAAGACGACTATTGAGGGGAAAACGAACACTGAGGAGAAAAACTACTTTGGGGTCCCTTTTAAGGATAAAAGATACTATTTTTTAGTTAAACAGCGACTATTGCCGCCGTTAAGGGCGACTACTTTTTGAGGAGGGAAAAAAGACTATTGAGGAAAAAGGGCGACTATTGAGGAGAAAAAACGACTATTGAGGAGAAAGACAAATATTGAGGACAAAGACGACTATTGAGGAGAAAGACAAATATTGAGGAGAAAAACGATACTATTGACGAGAAAGACGACTATTGAGGGGAAAACGAACACTGAGGAGAAAAACTACTATTGAGGAGAAAAAAGTCTATTGAGGAGAAAAACGATACTGTTAAGGAGAAAGACGACTATTGAGGAGGAAGACGACTATTGAGGAGAAAGACGACTATTATTGAGGAGAAAGACGACTATTGAGGCGACTATTGAGGAGAAAGACGACTATTGAGGAGAAGGACGACTATTGAGGAGAAGGACGACTATTAAGGAGAAAAACTACTATTGAGGAGAAAAACGACTATTGAGGAGAAAAACGAGACTATTGAGGAGAAAAAAGACTATTGAGGAGTAAAACGAAATATTAAGGAGAAAGACGACTATTGAGGAGGGAAAACGAAACATTGAGGAGAAAAACGACTATTGAGGGCGACTTTTTGAGGAGAAAAACGGGCTATTGAGGAGAAAAACGGGCTATTGAGGAGAAAAACGGGCTATTAAGGAGAAAAACGACTTTTTGAGGAGAAAAACGACTATTAAGGAGAAAAAACGGGAAAAACGATTTTAGGAGAAAAAATATACTATTGAGGAGAAAGACGACTATTAAGGAGAAAGACGATATTGAGGAGAAAAACGACTATTGAGGAGAAAAACGACTATTGAGGAGTAAAACGATACTATTAAGGAGAAAGACGACTATTAACCCCTTCGCTGCCCCAGCCTGTAAAATTTCCGGGCTGAAAGATGCACGGACGTACCTGCAGACAGGATATTTTCCGGTCCTATAACACATCTACCTTCAATGCTATACGTCTTGATGAAAATTCTTTCACATGCCAGCGCGGAAGAAAAGAAAAAAGAGGAAAAAAAAAGGCGTAGGGGTTTCAGATTTCGCACCTATTGGTCGTTTTCAAGTGACATCATGGCAGTGAAGGGGTTAAGGAGAAAGACGACTATTAAGGAGAAAAATGATACTATTGACGAAAAAGACGACTATTGAGAAGAAAAAAGATACTACTGAGGAGAAAAACGACTATTGAGGAGAAAAACGACCATTGAGGAGAAAAACGACCATTAAGGAGACTGAGGAAAGAAGGGGGAAAAACTGTACCGACCGACGTCATCCCACGTACGGCCAATGAAGAATCACAAATTATTCATGAAAATTTGATCCATGCGTCAAGATACATCATATTCATCACAGACATCGAAGAAGAGACAGGAAAATCTACGGTAACTCTCACCTGGCATGCGAGTAAATTCAAGGTATATATAAACTCCACTAGAGGTACACCCCTACCTCCATACACCCTTAACCCCCCTTCTTCCCGTCCCTAATAAGCCTTATGGTTTCTGGGGACGTCAAGCACCATGTTTACTTACTTACACCGTAAAAGACTTCAAGGATAGTATTTTATTCTCCAGCATCAAATTAAATAGCCTAGCTGTGACTCATGCGCCCACGGCTTGTTACTTCAAGCTTGTTCATTTCTGCGTTGGCTGTGCCACTTCTCAGGAAGGATAATCGGGTGGAATATGATCCGTTTAAGCCTAGGGCAAAGAAGCGCAGTTTCAGCCTCACTAAGTAGATCATAGGAAACCTGCGTCACTTTTGTCTTGCTTCAAACGCGCCCCCGTGCGGTCTTCCGGTCGACATTTTCGTGTAAGTGAAACGAACTGGATACGACAACAGCAAAAAAAAAAATCTGAACCTAAAATTGTCACAGCTCTCTCTCTCTCTCTCTCTCTCTCTCTCTCTCTCTCTCTCTCTCTCTCTCTCTCTCTCTCTCTCTCTCTCTCTCTCTGCCCTATCCTC
>JABMCL010001655.1:175000-180000 GCA_018857735.1 Alviniconcha marisindica
ACGGTCAGATGAAATACTTTGCCACCCCGACCCCCTCTCCCCCATCACTCAACCACCCACCCACCCACCCACCCTCTCTCTCTCTCTCTCTCTCTCTCTCTCTCTCTCTCTCTCTCTCTCTCTCTCTCTCTCTCTCTCTCTCTCTCTCTCTCTCTCTCTCTCTCTCTCTCCTTTTCAGGCTCCTTAGCGTGGAATATTTTAACTCATCATCTCAGATACCCCATGGAATTAAAAACGTTCAAAAGGAAAAGCATTTCAGGCACTCGCTAAGCCACCTTGAATACTTCTTTATACTTCTTGTTCTTTCTTTTCTTTTCTTTTCTCGCTTGTCAGACAGACTTGACACAAAATGTATAGAATGTTGTTATTGTTTTCCCTTCCCTGCTCTTCTTGTAAAGTTTTAGATTTGTATTTTTATATTTTTTTGTCTTTTCGTGAAATATTTACTTTTTCTTTTCTCTCGAGGTCATAATTTGTTTTTGTTTTGTTTTTTTAAATTCAAATTTAATGTTTGCATATATATGATTGTTGGTATGTGTGATGTGCTTTGATTTTGGTTAGGTGTGTATAATGCGCCATCGCTTAGCTTCCAATCCTGTTAGATGTGATCTTGTTTTATACGTAAATAGTGAGATTATTCTGTCGCTTTCCATTATTCGTTAATATGTTTTTGTATCTCTCTCTCTCTCTCTCTCTCTCTCTCTCTCTCTCTCTCTCTCTCTCCTCTCTCTCTCTCTCCCCTAGAAAAATGTTTTGAATTGGTCTTACTTTGTTTATTATTGCTCTGTTCGTATGATGTATGTTTTAGACAGAAATTAGTTTAGTTTTGTTTTAAGTCGTTTTTTCTCTAGCGTGTTTAATGGAATTCTTGTTTGACGTATTGAGTGTTGCTGTGTTTGTCATCAGGGACAGATTTGTAAAAAAGCCGACACGTGCTTAAATCTTTATCCCGGTAATAAAGTATTATCTTATCTTATTTTCTCCTCCCCTGCTATCCTCTCTCTCTCTCTTCTCTCTCTCCTCTCTCTCTCTCTCTCTCTCTCCTCTCTCTCTCTCTCTCTCTCTCTCTCTCTCTCTCTCTCTCTCTCTCTCTCTCTCTCTCTCTCTCTCCATCCCTCCCTCTCTCTCTCCATCCCTCCCTCTCTCTCTCTCTCCCTCTCCATTCCTACCTCTCTCTGCCCACCCCTTCACCCTCGCCTTCTCTTTAACTTTCTCTTCGGTCGCTTCTTGCCAACGTATCCATAACCTAATGCTCTTTGTTGACCAGCCTTCAATGAGATTGAGTTCCTCATTACCTCAGACAGCCCGTAAAAGCCAATCTCTACCCTCAGCTCTCATCGCCACAGCAAGAAGTTCCAAAAATAATAGTAATTAATACACTCTCCTGACGCACAGGAAGAAACGCGAGCGCTAGGGTCGTTAAGACACGGTGCACGACTGCAGGTACAACCCTGATGCAAGACTGGATCAGCATGTCAGACTGGAGGAGCCGGCTAGGACAGAAGTCTACGGAACTGTACGCGCTCGGACACGGTGACTGAGTGAGGCAACGGGAGCATTTGAATATAGCCTGCTGCGGATGTGGTTCAGAGGACCACAACCCCGAGCACATTCTGCAAACATGCCCGCATTCACAGAGAGAGAGAGAGAGAGAGAGAGACACACACACACACACACACACACACACACACACACACACACACACACACACACACACACACACACACACACACACACAGGGAGACACAGAGACAGACAGACAGACAGAGACACAGACAGAGACAAAGAGAGACACAGAGAGAGAGACAGAGACTCGTGATGGAGACATGAACATAGTGGTTACTCGTGATGGAGACACGAACATGACAGGTACTCGTGATGGAGACACGAACATGACAGGTACTCGTGATGGAGACACGACTATGATGATTACTCGAGATGGAGACACGAACAAAAACGTTACTCGTGATGAGACACGAAAATAAACATCACTCGTGTTAGGGACAGGATCATAACCGTTACTGATGATGGAGACACGAACATGGCCGTTATTCGTGATGGAGACAAACACATGACGATTACTCATGACTGATGGAGACACGATCATCATGGCCTTAATTGTCTGGCGACAGAGACACGAACAAGACCTTAACCCCTTCATTGTCATAATGTCACTTGAAAACGAGTATTAAAAGTGCCAAATTTGAAACCCTTAAGCCTTTTTGTTTGTTTGTTTTTTTGTTTTGTTTTTCGCACCGGCATGTGAAAATGTTTTCATCAAAACGCATGGCATTGAAATTAGATGTACCATAGGAGCGGAAAATATACTGTTTGAAGGTGTGTGCGTGCATCTTTCAACCCGAAAATGTTACAGGCTGGGGCAGTGAAGGGGTTAATGACGGGGACGCAAACATGACCTTAACGATGGAGACACGAACATAACCACAATGACGCACACACGAACACGACGTTGAGGACGAAAACAAGAACATGACCTTAATAATGGAGACACGAACATGACCTTAATTGTGGAGACACGAACATGACCTTAATGGTGGAGACACGAACATGGCCGTAATGGTGGAGACACGAATATCACCTTAATGGTGGAGACACGAACATGACCTTAATGGTGGAGACAAGAGCATGACTTTATCGACGGAGACGCGAACATGACCTACGTTAATGACGGAAACAAAAACACGACCTTTACTTACGAGAAAAGCGCGAGCGTGCCCTTTACTGGTAATTGAGACACGCGAGAGAGACACGCACGTGCACCCACGTGAAAGAAGAAACACTCGGACACGCGACAAAACCAAAACACGGTGCCAACAAAACCTTCTGACAAGGCGGAAGGGGCTGCTCCGCGCTAATTGCTTTCTCTCGGCATCAAAGCCGTCCATGGATGCACCCAACGGTCGTGGGTTTTTCTTTCTGTCCTGTTTGCAGCAGGCGGTTACCAGCCGTTCTGGTCCACGCTGCAAACGCTTGCTCTTTGGCCATCACGCTCATTGTCTTGTCAAAGAATTCGGTCGCCTTGCGCAGCCGCGCGGATTAATCTCTGAGCGTTCCGCCGGGATCCTGTCGTCTGCGATCAGTGCACACCTTTCTGGGCACGTCAACAGCGTCGGTTACCTCGGCTCTGCAAGGGTCAGAGGTCATGCTGCGCGTGTATATAGGGCTTGACCAATCGACAGCATAAATTTGGACATCGGCAATTCAGAGGCAGGTTCCAGACCCCGGCTTGACCAATCGGCAGCATAAGTTTGGACATCGGCAATTCAGAGCCCGGTTCCAGATCCCGGCTTGACCAATCGGCAGCGTTAATTTCGACGTCGACAATTCAGAGCCAGACCCCGGCTTGTCCAATCGGCAGCATAAATTTGGACATCGGCAATGCAGAAGGTTCCAGACTACGTTGACAGATATAGCTAGGCTATGATCCACTTTTGGTCACGGTCGTGTGACACAGCATGATGTACGACCAGTTGCTATGGGAGACTGCAGAACGTGGTGTTACCGTCGAGCGACTGATCGTGGGTTTCAGACATTGCTCTGTTCTCGTCTGAATACGCGTTTATCTTGTAAACGGTGACGACACCGAACAAACTGGGATGTGTATAGATAATGCAGAACAGGACTATCCTATCGGCCTAAACCTGTTTTAAGTTATAGACTCATTGTTTTACTTTTAACCAGCCTAATTAATGCCGTGTAAAATGACGGCTCTGTTGCTGCCTTTACCGACAGATGCTACCGTTGAGAAGAAAATTAACACACACTTGTATGGACCAATGCCACCCCACGTACCATTGAAAACCATAATAAATTATTCGAGAAAAAGTTTAATTCACGCATCATAACCAACACAGACAGCGAAGAGGGAACAGGAAAATCTCGAATGGGAAAGGGTCATTGGGTCGCTGGCGTCTGCTACTATCGAAGTGAACTTTCGAGTCTTTGGAACTGGAATAGCTGTTGTCATGAGGTGTCCAACTGGCTTCAAGACCGCGAGTCACGAGCGTTACATTGCTGGTAAAACAATGGAATTTTCGTATGTAACAATGTACATAAGCAAATAGCGATTTGGGGGGAGCTTTTTGACGTCTCGTGTATGTAGAAGGAGAGCCGGACTGTTGGGCTCTTTAACAAATCGGGATTAGCGACTACCGCGTTATACATATGAACAAAAAAGGAAAACTGGGTACGCCTACAAAATAAATTGACTTGTTCTTGACATATAATTCCAGCCAATCAACCGCTGTGCGTGGACTTGCAGTTTTCAACGCTATTGCACAACTGCGCCATTCGCTCTTTCGAGCGAATCGCTTGTGCTCCCGAAAGGTTGTTCGAACTAATGTTGCTGTTGACTGATTGTCTCTGTCTGTCTGTCTGTCTGTCTGTCTGTCTGTCTGTCTGTCTGTCTGTCTCTCTCTCTCTCTCTCTCTCTCTCTTCTTCTCTCTTCGCCTTTCTCTCTCTCAACTCATTCTCTCTCTCTCTCTCTCATGGCCCGCCTTTTCATCCTCAGCTCCTCTCTCTCTCTCTCTCTCTCTCTCTCTCTCTCTCTCTCTCTCTCAGGAGCCAACACTAGTTTGTACTCTGAGACAATCAAGCACGGTGCCAGTTGGGGACTTATTCCATCCAGCCAGGAGGTATATCGCTGGTTATCCTGACTCAGGAAAACCCGCTTACCTATGCCGCAGTCGACGGTCGAAGTGGCAGCATCTAGCGTTACCACGCAGTCCTCGCCGACGCGAAGTGACACAGTAACGGCGACAGCGGCTAAACCCTCCTTCGTCATCATTCTGGCCAGGGGGGCCCCGGCGAGGAGACGAGATAATAATGAGAAATAGGAAAGGTCAGTGGCGAGTCCGGATCGACGCCTTTGTGTCCGCCAACCGACCCTCGTGCTTAATGACACAGATAGACAGAACCCCGCGACGTACGTTACGCCGCTAACCGCTTTGCCGAACGCCCACAACGCGGTGGCGTCGGG
>JABMCL010001655.1:192500-195000 GCA_018857735.1 Alviniconcha marisindica
GAGTGTCATTAGTCAACCAGCCTGTCCACTCACAGTGTCCGCTTGTCTTTCCAGGACTGGCTCAACGTGCATATATTGAGTGTCATTAGTCAACTAGCATCACTAACAGTGTCCGCTTGTGTTTCCAGGACTGGCTCATTGTCCAGATACTGGGTGTCATTAGTCAACCAGCCTGTCCACTCACAGTGTCCGCTTGTGTTTCCAGGACTGGCTCAACGTGCAGGTGCTGGATATTGAGTGTCATTAGTCAACCAGCCTGTCCACTCACAGTGTCCGCTTGTGTTTCCAGGACTGTCTCACTGTCCAGATATTGGGTGTCATTAGTCAACCAGCCTGTCTACTCACAGTTCCCTTGTGTTTCCAGGACTGGCTCACGTGAGTGCTGTCATTAGCCAACCGGCGGGCGCTGATTGGCTGGACAGCATGGCGCGTGCGGCACGTGACCACAACATGACGATGCAGTACTGCATGTCCCAGTCTAGACACGCTTTGCACAGCCTACACTGGCCGGAGGTTACCCAGGTGTGTTGATTAGGTGTGGGGTGCGTCAGGGTGTGTGTGTAGGAATTATTATTTTTTTTGGGGGGGGGTCGATGCCGCCGTCGTCGTGGTAGTGGTGGTGGTTATAGGTTATAATAATAATAAATGCATTTCTACACCACCGCATCCTTATACGTGAAATGCAGTGGTGCATTATGTATGTCGCTCTATCTGACTCTAGCTCTATGTTTATAGTGAATATTGTTTTGTTACGTGCACCCCCACCCCCTACCCCCTACCCTCCGCCCCCTCCTCACACACACGCACCCACTCACACACACACTCACACACACACGCACACACAAACACACACACGCACGCACGCACGCACGCACACACACGCACGCACGCACGCACGCACACACGCACGCACGCACGCACACACACACACACACCACACACACACACACAGCACACACCCACAACACAAACACGCACACACAAACACACACCACACACACAAACACACCACACACCACACACCACCACACACACACACACACACACACACACACACACACACACACACACACACACACACACACACACACACCACACACATCACACACACACACACACACAACACCACACACACACACACACACACACCACACCCCACACACCCACCACCCCACACCACACACACACACACACATACAGAGGGGAGAGAGAACGTAAATACGCAAACAAGGACACACACACATACGCGCGCGCACACACATACACACACACACCATCCCTGAGTCAGTCACATATGTTGATCCTGCCAACACCGAGCCCTACACCACCCTGACTCCTACCGACCTGACTGAGTCATACTTGAGTATGAAGCTATTTCCCTGGCAGAATCAACACGCAACGGAGTTAATCAGCGTTCAAAATACGCAACACAAGTATAACAACGAAGATCTGAGTCGCCTACCTACAGTTACTCACCTGGCATGCACGTAAATACAAGGTACATAAACTCCACCAGAGGTACATCCTCCAGCTCTCACCTGGCATGCGTGTAAATACAAGGTACATAAACTCCTCCAGAGGTACATCCCAACTCTCACCTGGCATGCGTGTAAATACAAGGTACATAAACTCCCAGAGGTACATCCTCCAACTCTCACCTGGCATGCGTGTAAATACAAGGTACATAAACTCCTCCAAAAGTACATCCTCCAACTCTCACCTGGCAGTCGTGTAAATACAAGGTACATAACTCCACCAGGAGGTACATCCTCCAACTCTCACCTGGCATGCGTGTAAATACAAGGTACATAACCCCTCCAAAAGTACATCCTCCAGCTCTCACCTGGCATGCGTGTAAATACAAGTACATAAACTCGCTCCGAAAGTTACAATCCCTCCAAACTCTCACCTGGCATGCTTTGTATAAACAAGGTCAATAAACTCCAAATCCCAAGGCATCCTCCAACTCTCACCTGGCATGCGTGTAAATACAAGGTACATAAACTCCTCCGAAAGTACATCCTCCAACTCTCACCTGGCATGCGTGTAAATACAAGGTACATAAACTCCTCCAAAAGTACATCCTCCAACTCTCACCTGGCATGCGTGTAAATACAAGGTACATAAACTCCTCCAAAAGTACATCCTCCAACTCTCACTGGCATGCGTGTAAATACAAGGTACATAAACTACACCAGAGGTACATCCTCCAACTCTCACCTGGCATGCGTGTAAATACAAGGTACATAAACTCCTCCAAGAGTACATCCTCCAACTCTCACCTGGCATGCGTGTAAATACAAGGTACATAAACTCCTCCAAAAGTACTCCTCCAACTCTCACCTGGCATGCGTGTAAATACAAGGTACGTAAACTCCTCCAAAAGTTTTTTTTTTTTTTGGGGCCCCCCCAAATTCCTCCAACTCTCACCTGGCATGCGTGTAAATACAAGGTACTAAACTCCTCCAAAAGTACCCAATCCTACCAACTCTCAAAACAC
>JABMCL010001655.1:202500-207500 GCA_018857735.1 Alviniconcha marisindica
CACTCCCACAAGACCGTAGACACTGCTCAACCTTGTCATCTGTTAAAGCCAAACAGAAAACCTTCCTACTCATATCTCATCTGGCAGCTTCTTCTATCCCCCCTCCCCCCTCCCCCCCCCCCCCCTCCCAATTGAACGTCAATAATAATCACTCCCCCCCCCCCCTCCCGTCCCATTTGAACGTACACATCATAATATCTATGAGTAATAATACATAGCACTTCTATAGCACAATGTCCATGACATGACTTATCTCAAAGTGTTTTACTATGAGAAACTATGTACATATTTACACTGTACAGGACACCAGTAATCATTATTAAAACCACCTTCGATACATACACACATCCTTCAATAGTCAAACTGTGCAGAAAGAAAAGAAAAAAAGGTGCTTTACAAACCAAAAGAGAAACGTTCTTTGTTTTCAGATTTTTCTTGAAAGAGGAGAGAGGTGGAGAGCTGTGGACAGTTGTAGGAAGAGAGTTCCAGATTTTAGGTGCTTGAAAGTGGAAGGATCTGTTGACCGCAGATTTAAGGTTAGTTTTGGGAACTTTCAACAGTTTTTCGCTGCTGGACCGAAGGAGTTCGAGAGGGTTGGTAGGTGTGAATTAAACGAGTCTAAAAGGTACGGAGGAAGAGAATTTTCAAAGTGTCTGAAAGCTAGCGCGGCAGTTTTGTAGTGGACGCGGGCGTCAACAGGGAGCCAGTGTAGTTTTTTTCCAGAATGGGAGCAACGTGGTTTGATTTTCATTTGCGGAGGACACGTCTGGCAGCATTGTTTTGAACTTTTTGTAGTCGGTTCAGTGAAGATGATGATGATGATTGCTTTTGTATAGCGCTATTCTTCGCTCTCGAGTAGACTCACTGCGCTCGCATGTGATTCTACATGAGTGATTAGCTTTTTATAGCGCGTTTTTGAATATCCACCGAAGTGGTGTACTTACAGCGCTGGCATGGCTGGTGCCACAAGAAACTGCTGCCGTCTCGGCGCAAGTTCTGTGTACACCATACAACCATGCACCATGTCACTTCACGCAAAGCCACATTCGTAAGGTGTGTGCGTGTTTAGCTGCAACCTGCCACCTGCAATACTGGCAGAATGACCGGGATCTTTTACGTGCTACTGCGGTAACACGGGGGTGGAACGGATACCGAAATAAGAGTCAGCACAGAAAGTCGACCCTGGAGAAGAAAACTCTCCCGCCGCTCCTGCAGGGATTCGAAGATGATGAAAGGCCAGTGAGGGTAGAATGACAGCATATAGTCAAGCCTGGGTAAGATAAGAGCTGAGATTAACTGCGCAGTACTTGCATCTAAGAGGTCTGATCTAATAGAGGCTCTAATAACTGGGCAATACTTGCATCTGATAGGCCTGATCTGATAGAGGCTCTAATAACTGGGCAGTACTTGCATCTGATAGGTCTGATCTGATAGAGGCTCTAATAACTGGGCAGTACTTGCATCTGATATGTACGGTCTAATAGAGGCTCTAATAACTGGGCAGTACTTGCATCTGATATGTACGGTCTGATAGAGGCTCTAATAACTGGGCAATACTTGCATCTGATAGGTACGTCTGATAGAGGCTCTAATAACTGGGCAGTACTTGCATCTGATATGTACGGTCTGATAGAGGCTCTAATAACTGGGCAATACTTGCATCTGGAGGTCTGATCTGATAGAGGCTATGATAACTGGGCAGTACTTGCATCTGATAGGTTGCTGATAGAGGCTCTAAATAACTGGGCAGTACTTGCATCTATAGTACGGTCTGATAGAGGCTCTATAACTGGGCAATACTTGCATCTGAGAGGTCTGATCTGATAGAGGCTATGATAACTGGGCAGTACTTCCATCTGATAGGTACGGTCTGATAGAGGCTATGATAACTGGGCAATACTTGCATCTGATATGTACGGTCTGATAGAGGCTATGATAGCTGGGCAGTACTTGCGTCTGTGATGTCTGGTCTGATAGAGGCTCTAATAACTGGGCAATATTTGCATCTGAATGTACGGTCTGATAAAGGCTCTAATAACTGGGCAATACTTGCATCGATATGTACGGTCTGATAGAGGCTCTAATAACTGGGCAATACTTGCATCAGATAGTACGGTCTGATAGAGGCTCTAATAACTGGGCAGTACTTGCGTCTGATGTCTGGTCTGAAGAGGCTTATAACTGGGCAGTACTTGCGTCTGATAGGCTGATCTGATAGAGGCTATCTTGCGGAGTAAAGTAGAATGAGCGGCTGAAAGAGGTCATCTGCTCCTTCATGGACAGTGTTTCATCAAGATGGACACCCAGGTGTGACCGCGAAGGTTTTACGTAACTTTACCAACTCAGCAAAAAAGATTTAAAAAATCGTGCCACTGTCCCCTTCCCATACTCCTACCACCACAGACTTTAAACCACCACCACCACCACCTCCGCCACCATCAGTAGCCACGACAGCGAGTAACAGACGTTTGGAATGGAACTGCGTTAGGACCAAAAGTCATATTTATAGGTAAAAGTGAAAAAGAATAAAAAAAATGACTTTAAATTATTACAATATTCACGCTCTGATTTTCTAAAAATTCCGCGCACCGTCATTTATGTAAATTTAAGAAGTAACAACTGAAACTATGTCGTGTAACCGCATCCGTAATGTTAATATCAGTTCAAAATTGCATACTTGAGATGTTTCTTCGCTAAATGTATTAACTAACGTTCCCCTCCCTCCCACATTCACACCCCACCCAAACACGCATCCACATTAAATCTTAATATCATGTTGAAAACATTAGCATACTTGAATGTTCGCCCCACTTCTTTTCTCCTGTCACCTTACACTGCTTGTGTAGCTAAAACCAGCACCTTACGCATGGCTTGCGTGAAGTGACGTGGTGCATGGTTGTATGGCTTACACAGAACTTCGCCGAGACGCAGCAGTATTTATGTGGCTTCCAACATGCAGCTGTGTACACCCTTCGGGATGTTTATAAAGCTAGTCTGTGAATCACATGAGCATGAGTCTACCCAACGGAATGTCGGTAGTCAAACTTGCAATATAAAGGATTTGTACATAGTATCCAAGGCTTTTCTGCATAACTTGTACTGGGCAGTACTTGCATCTGATAGGTCTGATCTGATAGAGGCTCTAATAACTGGGCAATACTTGCATCAGATAGGTACGGTCTGATAGAGGCTCTAATAACTGGGCAGTACTTGCGTCTGTGATGTCTGGTCTGATAGAGGCTCTAATAACTGGGCAATATTTGCATCTGATAGGCCTGATCTGATAGAGGCTCTAATAACTGGGCAGTACTTGCATCTGATATGTACGGTCTAATAGAGGCTCTAATAACTGGGCAGTACTTGCATCTGATATGTACGGTCTAATAGAGGCTCTAATAACTGGGCAGTACTTGCATCTGATAGGTCTGATCTGATAGAGGCTCTAATAACTGGGCAATACTTGCATCAGATAGGTACGGTCTGATAGAGGCTCTAATAACTGGGCAGTACTTGCGTCTGTGATGTCTGGTCTGATAGAGGCTCTAATAACTGGGCAATATTTGCATCTGATATGTACGGTCTGATAGAGGCTCTAATAACTGGGCAATACTTGCATCTGATAGGTACGGTCTGATAGAGGCTCTAATAACTGGGCAGTACCAGCGTCTGTGATGTCTGGTCTGATAGAAGCTCTAATAACTGGGCAGTACTTGCGTCTGATAGGTACGGTCTGATTGAGGCTATCTTGCGGAGGTGAAAGTAGAATGAGCGGCTGAAAGAGGTCATCTGCTCCGTCATGGACAGTGTTTCATCAAGATGGACACCCAGGTGTGACCGCGAGGGTTTTACGTCACTTTACCAACTCAGCAAAAAAGATAACAAAATCGTGCCACTGTCCCCTTCCCATACTCCTACCACCACAGACTTTAAACCACCACCACCACCACCACCACCTCCGCCACCATCAGTAGCCACGACAGCGAGTAACAGACGTTTGGAATGGAACTGCGTTAGGACCAAAAGTCATATTTATAGGTAAAAGTGAAAAAGAATAAAAAAAATGACTTTAAATTATTACAATATTCACGCTCGCGATTTTCTAAAAATTCCGCGCACCGTCGAATTTATGAGTAAATTTAAGGAAGTAACAGACTGCGAAACGTATCGCGGTAGCGTAACGTAACACGCATCCCAGCATTAAATGGTTAATATCAGTATCACAAAAATTAGCATACTTGAATGTTTCCTTCGCCCAAAATGTCACCCTTCAGACCCCCTCCCCACCCGCTTTCCTACCCCCTCCCCCTCCCCACCACACCCACCCCACCCCCAAACACGCACCCACATTAAATCGTTAAGATCAGTATACAAAAATTAGCATACTTGATGTTTCCTTTCGCCCAAATACTTCTTCCACCCCTCTTTCCCTGTGCACACTTACACTGACTTGTGTTACAGCTAAACACGCATGCACCTTACGCATGTGGCTTTGCGTGAAGTGACGTGGTGCATGGTTGTATGGTGTACACAGAACTTGCGCCGAGACGGCAGCAGTTTTATGTGGCACCAGCCATGCCAGCGCTGTAAGTACACCACTTCGGTGGATATTCAAAAACGCGCTATAAAAAGCTAGTCACTCGCGTAGAATCACATGCGAGCGCAGTGAGTCTACCCTAGAGCGGAGAATAGTGCCGTATAAAGGCGATCAACAACACAGCAAGAACAACAACTTACACACTACATTGGCAAGCACATCTGTTGTGAAAAATTATTGGGGGGTCTGTGGACAGGGGCGGGGTCTTGGACAGGGGCGGGGGGTCTTTGGACAGGGGCGGGGGTGTCGTGGACAGGGGCGGGAGGGGGTCTGTGGACAGGGGCGGGGGGTGTCGTGGACAGGGCGAGGGGGTGTCTGTGGACAGGGGTGGGGGTATGTGGACAGGGGCGGGGGTCTGTGGACAGTGGTGGGTGTCTGTGGACAGGCGTGGGGGTCTGTGGACAGT
>JABMCL010001655.1:210000-212500 GCA_018857735.1 Alviniconcha marisindica
TCTGTATGTTTGTTTGTTTGTTTGTTTGTTTGTTTGTTTGGTTGGGGGTGTTTTGTTTCGTTTTTAGTTGTTGTTTGTTTGTTGTTTTGTTTTAGTTGTTTTACATGGAACAAGAGCCGGACTCATGGACTCCGTAGCTGATCAGAATTAGCGGTTGTCTGTCTTTAACTCTATTTCTTCTTCGTGCATGTGGGCCCAGGTCTCCAACTCGCAATACATAATGCTATAGTCACTCATTCAGGGTAGGTAAGTAAGTAAGTAAGTAACTTGGTGTTTTACGCCCAGTCAACCATTACGGTTATATCAGGGCGAACTCATTCAGGGTCACATAATCATGTGACTATAGTCCATGCAGTGAGTCTGCCCAAGAGCAGAGAATAGCGTTGTATTAGAGCAACCAGTCAATCAGTATGATTTCAGTGGTTGACTATAAGCTCTAAATGCCAGGTATGTCCAGTAAAGGGACTGTGTGTAGTCTGCATTAACAGCAAGCAGCATGGAATGATCGTACCCGTGAGTGTTGTCTTTTCTACAGTATGGCGTCGTTTCCTTTCTTCTTCTTCTTCTTCTTCCTTCCTTCTTCTTCTTCTTCTTCTTCTTCTTCTTCTTCTTCTTCTTCTTCTTCTTCTTCTTCTTCTTCTTCCTCTTCTTCTTCTTCTTCTTCTTCTTCTGCTCTTTCTTCTTCTTCTTCTCTTCTCTTCTTCTTCTTCTTCTTCTTCTTCTTTCTTCTTCTTCTTCTTCTTCTTCTTCTTCTTCTTTTCTTCTTCTTCTTCCTCTTCCTCTTCTTCTTCTTCTTCTTCTCTTCTTCTTCGTCTTCTTCTTCTTCTCTTTTTTGTTTTGTTTTGTTTTTTGTTTTGTTTTGTATATTGTTTGTTTGTTTGTTTTGCTTTTTTGTTTTTTGTTTTTGTTCTGTTTTGTTTGTTTTGTAGCCATTGCTTCTTGTCTCGGGAGTGATTTAATTCTGTTGTCTTTGTTGTTGTTGATCGCTGTTGAGCTTTTGTTGTTGTTTCAGATTTTTTGTTTTGTTGTTGTTGCTGGTTGGTTGCTTGCTTGCTTGCTTGGTTGCTTGGCTGGGTTTTGAGTGTTTGTTATTGTTGGCTTTTTTGTTTGCTTGTTGCGCTTTTTTTCTGTTTGCCTTCTTGTTGGGTTGGTTTTGCTGTTGTTGCTGTTGGTGATGGGGGGGGTGGGGGGTTGGTTTGTTTGCTGTTGTTTTTGTTTTATTTTTTTCGTTTTGTTTGTTTATTTGTTTACGGCGGTGTCGCCCTCTGTGAGGTTTCTCTCTCACGGAAACATCCGTTTTTGTTGCAAATTGGCAACTTCCCACTTTAAAAAAAAAAAAAAAAAAATGCATTTGTATTTTTATTTTTTTTAGGAAGAAATAAGAAATGTTCGTTTGCTTTTTAATCTTCGTATACTTTTTATTTTTCGCCCGTGTTCAGTCTCACTGGAATCATGGCGGAACGGGGCCCTCAGTCCGTCGCCTTCAGCTTCTTTCATTAAGGACTAAAAAGCCACCACAATAATCCGTTATCTCCATGACAGCGTATATATACACCCTCTTGAATAAGAAACACGAGGCATGAAAGAATACGAAGATTAAAAAGAGGAAGGAGAGGAAGTAGAAGAAAAAGGAGAAGGAGAAGAAGAAAAAGAAGACGAATGAGACGAGGGAAAAGAAGAAGAAAAAGAAGGAGAAACGGAAGAAGAAAAAAGAAAAAAAAGAAAAAGACGAAGAAAAAGAAGGGGAGGGGGGGGGGGGGAAGGGAAGAAGAATGCGAAAAAAGGAGAAGAAAAAGGAAAAAAGAAGGAGCATTTGAGAAAAAGTAAAGAAAAAAAGGAGAAGGAGAAGAAGAAGAACAAAAATAAGAACGACAGCAACAAACAAACAAGAAACAAACAAAAAAAGAAGAAGAAGGAGGAAGAAATAGCTTCTAGTTCTTAGCTAGGTAATTATAAACCAGTAAACAGTGATGATGGTGCAGCGACTGGGTCCACCTACGGCCTTAGGCGCTTTACAATGAAAAGCAGCGTCCTTATTGGTTAAATATATATCATTCTTAAAGCACACACACTCTCTCTCTCTCTCTCTCTCTCTCTCTCTCTCTCTCTCTCTCTCTCTCTCTCTCTCTCTCTCTCTCTCCTCTCTCTCTTCTCTCTCCACACGCACCACGCACGCACGCACGCACGCACGCACGCACGCACGCACGCACGCACGCACGCACGCACGCACGCACGCACACACACACACACACACACACACACACACACACACACACACGCACGCACGCACACACAACGTGAGACAGTGGGAGGGGCAGATGCAGATGAAGACGTAGCCCTCTACTCACGGTACCGAATCACACCACACACTCCATCAAAGCCCTGGCCACCATTCCTATCCAATTTCACCATCTCCCGCCAGTTTGCCTGCTCTATAATTTCTTCCTGGCGGTCTGGATTCTTCCCTCTGTGTCTCACACTTTGGTCAATTCCAACCGGA
>JABMCL010001655.1:225000-235000 GCA_018857735.1 Alviniconcha marisindica
CGAAGAGCGGAGAGAGCGGAACTATCTGACTTAGTCTTTCCTGCTGAAATTAATGAGAAGATCCTGTTTCTGTGCATCCCATGCAATGTGTGGATCACTTTAGAACACAATTATTATTGCGCTGCTCAGATTTAACTGCGGTCAGAGAAAACAAATTGATTTAAAATTCTTGGAGCACGTTGTTCGGGAATGTTCCTCTGGACTCCGCCTTTGATTTCCTTAAAGAGATCAATGGTTTTAAATAGTTGTAAAGGACTAAATGTTGGATAACACTTTTACAGTTATCTGCATGTTTATATTGTTGTTATAGGAATTTAGTTGTTTTGTGTCTTTGACAATGGTTTGATGTTGATGTAAAATGTTTTGCTAAGACAGATTCCGGAGGGACATCCCTGTTTTTGATTTCTTTAAACAGATCAATGTTTTTAACAAGCTGTAATGGACTAAATGTTGGATAACACTTTTACAGTTATCTACATGTTCACACTGTTGTTATCGGAATTTACTTGTTTTATGTCTTGGACAATGGTTTGATGTTGATGTAAAACGTCTCGCCCTAATAATTATGACCTATGCGGGTGACTGGGCGTTAAAAACCAATAACTAACTACCTGACCTTCAGATGGGTTTCGGAGAGGGCGAGGGCACAAGCGGGGAGGTGTGGTCCACCTACACGGACTTCGGGGACTTCATGAGGTTCGGCATCGTCTTCGCCGCCAACGTCAGCAGGCCCTTCAACATCACCCCAACCAACGTCGGCTTCAGTCCCATGATTCCACAGGTACTGACGTCTCCCTGTGGGAGAGCTATATATAGAGTCTATCTCGCAGTCCCTTTGGGTAAGCCGGTTTGGCCTAGCGGTAAGGCGTTAGGCTGGTAAGCAGAGGGACCTCGGTTCGAATCCGCTTCGGCTCTCCTTTCTCTTCAAAAAGGTTGTGGTTTGTGAACACTGTCTTAATGGTGACTTTGTCCCTCACAATTAATGAAACATTAAAATGACTCTCATCGCTGCCCATCTTAATGCAGGAATCATTCTGATGGTGACAGTGTACGATAGGTATATAAGCTCCATCTCCCCCGCCTCCAAACCCCCTCCCCACCCTTCTCCCCGTCCCTAATAAGCCATATAGTTTCTGTGGACATTAAGCACTATGTTTACTTACTAGTCCCTTTGGTGAACTGAGAGAGAGGAGAGAGATTTTACCCCAGTGGGAGAGCTATATAGCCTGTCTCGCCGTCCCTTTGGTGAACTGAGAGAGAGGAGAGAGATTGTACCCCAGTCCATTTGCTGATCAGGGAGAGCTATATAGCCTGTCTCGCCGTCCCTTTGGTGAAACTGAGAAAAAGTTGGAGAGAGAATTTTACCCCCAGTTTTGTAGAGCTAGATAGGGTATGACTCGGGAGTCCCCCTTTTGGGGAACTAGAGAGATAGCTATAGGCTCGAGTCTCATGTGTTGGCTAGAGAGATAGCTATAGACTCGAGCACAGTCATATTGTTGGCTAGAGAGACAGGCTATTTACTCCAGCACAGTCATGTTGTTGGCTAGATAGGCTATAGACTCGAGCAGTCATGTTGTTGGCTAGAGAGATAGCTATAGACTCGAGTACAGTCATGTTGTTGGCTAGAGAGATAGCTATAGGCTCGAGACCGTCATGTTGTTGGCTAGAGAGATAGCTATAGACTCGAGCACAGTCATATTGTTGGCTAGAGAGATAGCTATAGACTCGAGCACAGTCATGTTGTTGGCTAGAGAGATAGCTATAGACTCGAGCACAGTCATGTTGTTGGCTAGAGAGATAGCTATAGACTCGAGCACAGTCATATTGTTGGCTAGAGAGATAGCTATAGACTCGAGCACAGTCATGTTGTTGGCTAGAGAGATAGCTATAGACTCGAGCACAGTCATGTTGTTGGCTAGAGAGCTAGGCTATAGACTCGAGCACAGTCATGTTGTTGGCTAGAGAGATAGCTATAGACTCGAGCACAGTCATGTTGTTGGCTAGAGAGATAGGCTAGACTGTGGATAATGTCCTTTTGCAGCCCGAAGCTAGGCTGTATAAGCACAATACTCTTGCCACTCAGAGACGGGCTAGACTGTATTCGCAGTCCTTTTGTAACCAAACATAGGCTAGACTCGAACACTGCCCATTTGCTAGTCAGAGATAAAAGCGAGACTCGCAGTATCCCCAAGACAGAGAGAGACAGAGACACAGACTCAGATTCAGACAGACGCGGAGAGACAGAGACACAAACGGACAGATAGCGACAACGAGAGACAGAGACAGAGATTCAGACAGGGCGAGACAGAGACACAGACCCAGACAGGTAGGGAGAAACAGAGACACAGACAGGAACAGACAGAGACACAGACTCAGACAGGCTGGGAGAGACAGAGACCCAAACAGACAGAGACAAAGAGAGACGGAGACACAGATTCAGACAGGGAGAGACAGAGACTCCGACAGAGACTGGGAGAGACAAACACACACACACACACACACACACACACACACACACACACACACACACACACACAACACACACACACACACACACACACACACACACACACACACACACACACACACACACACACACACACACACACACACACACACACACACACACACACACACAGTATTTCAATCTGCCTCTGATTCCGTGTCGTGTTCGCAGTTCCCGGAAAGTCGGGTGTTTGTGCGGAACGTCCCTGACAAGGTGTACAACTTTAACGACACAACACCCTTCGACATCGGCCCCGACACGTGCAACACGGCGGTGGCGCCCCACTTCTGTCTCTTCTACACTGCGCCCGTCCTGAGGCTCAGGTGACGGCGAAAGAATGGTTTTACTTTTTGTCAGTTGTTATTAGGCCATATGTGATTATGTTTTTAGCGGCGTGGAAAGAGGAAGCGCTAGACGATCTTCCTTGAAAGGACGAGAGAGGGCCATCTGACGTCAATCAGACGAACTTTGGAACCGTTTTCAAAGGCAAACGTTGGGGAAACTTCTGAGAGAGAGAGAAGAGAGAGAGAGAGAGAGAGAGAGAGAGAGAGAGAGAGAGACGGGGTGGAGCGCATATGGACTTTTCTGAGGGCATAGGTACCATTTTGAACTGAACTGAACTCAACTAATTATGTTCATACTGAGGTTAATTTGGGGTCGAAGTGTAGAAAAGAAAGGGGGGGAGGGAGAGAGAGAGAGAGAGAGAGAGAGAGAGAGAGAGAGAGAGAAGCAAGCAATTAATTATTGAGGTGTTATATTTAGATCTGGAAGACCTTAAACAGAGCAAATCCGACGGAAGAAAAGAGACACACACACACACACACACACACACACACACACACGCACACACACACACACACACACACACACACACACACACACACACACACACACACACACACACACACACACACACACAGAAACAGAGAGTCCTACTCCCTTCATAAAGAGCCTATTGGGTGCAACTTCTTGGCCCAATGTTGTGTCAAGGAATTTTGTTTTCATTTTTGTGCATTGTGTAATCATATGAACAACAAAGAACTATTTGATTCATTTGGTGGGAAATAATTGCTCGACCTTAACATGTATAATAACTATGAACAACAAAGAATTCTTTGAGTCACTTGATTGGAAATAATCACTCGACCTTAACCCGTATAATAACCATGAACAACAAAAGAACTGTTTGAGTCATTTGATTGGAAATGATCACTCGACCTTGACCTCCTTGTTTCCCAACGCCCAGCGGCAAGGAGGTGATCGTGCTGGGTGAGCTGGAGAAGTGGGTGCCCATGTCCGCTCTCAGGGTCCTCAGCATCCGCCTCACCTCCACGGCCTTGACCTTGACCTTGGGCGGGCAGCCTGGGGAGCGCATCGCCTTCAGCTACCTGCTCGACCGGCACCTCGTCAACGTCACCGTCACGCCCGACTCGGCTGGCTGCGCTGCCGTCCACATTCAGCCCACTCCCGCCACCACCACCACCGCCGCCACCGCCACCGCCGCCACCACCACCACCGACACCGCCACCACCACCGTAGACGAGACGACGACAGAGCAGTGGCACTACTCGACCTCTGGTGCTAGTGCTCCTGCAACAGAACCCAGTCCGTCCCATTCCGTTGTCAAGACCACGGAGAACCTCTCGGCGGCCTCTGCTGGTGCGGGTACGAGACAGAGTCCGGTCTCTCCTTCCGCTGCAGCTCACGCTCTTCAGAATTCCGTCAGCTTCAAGGCGGCGCCCTCAACGTCTCTCGGGAAAATTCCCGCCTCTGTCGGCACAGGAGAAGTGCGCGGGAGACGATCTCCCATCGCCGCTAGCTCCGAACCGCTCGGAGGGGCCGAGTTTGTGAGAGTCTTCGGCACCGCCCCTGAAAAATCCTGCCGCTTTGTTCCTCCCCCGTTCACCCCGCCCCCTCCCTCCCCGTCCGCGACCTCGCCCACGACCACAGCCACCACGCCCACGACGTCGTCCAAACACACGTCGTCTCCCGGCCCAGGGGGCGGGGCTAGCCGCCTGCGCCTGTCAGTCGTTATCGTCTCGGTTACGTTGATTGGTCACATTTTGAAATTGTAATGCGGTGATGCGTGCGTGCGTTACGTTGTATTAGTCTGTCATTCATTCGCCTTCCCACTTAATCCTCAGTGGGGGTTGTTTTTGTTTTGTTGGTGGGGGGTGTGGGTGGGGGTGGGGGGTCGCTTTTGGCAACGTTTGAGATGGAGCGCGAAAATTGTCGGATATTACTCTTTGCGGTAAATTGAAAACTACAATGGTATGGTAAATTGAAAACTACAATGGTATGGTAAATTGAAAACTACGACGGGATGGTAAATTGAAAACTACGATGGTGTGGTAAATTGAAAACTAATGGCATGGTAAATTGAAAACTACGATGGTATGGTAAATTGAAAACTACGATGGTGTGGTAACATTGAAAACCACGAACGTGTGATAAATTAAAAACTACGATCGCGTGTTGTTGTTTTAGTCAAGCTGTACGTCGCTTTGAATCTCTGAAAATGCTCTATAAATTCCCTATTGTGAACAGTAGTAGTCGTAGTAGTAGTAGTAGTAGTAGTAGTAGTAGTAGTAGTAGTAGTAGTAGTAGTAGTAGTAGTAGTAGTAGTAAGGAGTGCATGCTGCCGTAATCAAGTGAACGATGACGTTGTTTCAAAGGGATGCTTTGTCTAGGCTATTGTAACGGGATCCGCGACTTAGCATCCTGAAGTAATGCTGTTCCGCCCCCATCTTTGTTACCGGCGAACTGTTCGGCAGAAACACCACACTTGTTTAGAGTCTATCACTGATACAGATCTCGGGAAAGTAAGGGTTAAAGTCAGCTAGGGAAGAAGGGTTAATCCAATCCGCAGAGTTCTTTCGCCCCATTGTTGCATTTTCATGATGTAATGCGATGCTTGATTCGTTTTGCCAAGGACGTTTTTCTGGGTACCAAATAAAATTTCTTTTGTCTTCGTGGAAAATTGAAAATGTTGGGCATTTTCTTTAGTTTGTTCGGTCGTTTCTTTGTTTGTTTTAATGTGTCTGTGTTTGTTGACTGTTGCCTCGTACCAATTACTTTCAAGAAGAATGGACTGGCGTTACCCTCTCTCTCTCTCTCTCTCTCTCTCTCTCTCTCTCTCTCTCTCTCTCTCTCTCTCTCTCTCTCTCTCTCTCTCTCTCTCTCTCTCTCTCTCTGTATATGCGTGCATTCGTGTGCATATTATACAGTCATACAGACAAATATCAACAAGCAGCCCAACCGCCTACGCCCATACACAGACAGACAGACAGACAGACAGACAGACAGACAGACAGACAAAGAGATTATTAAAAATCAGACAGCACGATTTAAAAAACACACATTAAATACACTAAAAGCAGAGAGATTTCATTGTATATTCTGGCGGGCAGACGATCACCCGTTCTCCTGCGAATTATTTCAGTTGACTGCTGTGGTGTTTGTCTGTGTGCTATCTATGTGTGCGTGCGTGCATGCGTGCGTGCGCGTGTGTGTGTGACTCTGTGTGTGTGTGTGTGTGTGTGTGTGTGTGTGTGTGTGTGTGTGTGTGTGTGTGTGTGTGTGTGTGTGTGTGTGTGTGTGTGTTTGTGTGTGTGTGTATGTCTGTGTATATATACATGTGTGTGTTTGTGTGTGCGCGCGCCAAAATGTAAGTCTTATTGTTTGTGTTGCTGTTGTTTGAATTGCTTGGAATCATCGTTTTTCGCGTTTGGTGCCTCAAACTGGGTGTCAAACTTGATTTCTGTACATCGTAGCAAACCCTGGTTTTATATAGAGGTTCGCGCGTTACAAGTATTTCAGTAGTAATAGTATAAACGAGTACACTGCCGATAGGAAAGAAGCGGTGTGGACCTGTTCTTTAACACACACGTCAGGACTCGGAGAAATCGGAGCGACTTCAAGGCAAATATTTACAGAGACCGAAAAGCCATTTTTCAAAGTCTGTGATAACCCCGTGAACTTGTTGGGAAACAAAGCTTCATTCTGAGGGTGTGCCAAAAACATTCTGCGCTGGAGAAAATGAATGGGTGTGATATCGATCGGCAAAGTACACACACACACATACACACACACACACACACACACACACACACACACACACACACACACACACACACACGCACACGCACGCACACGCACGCACGCACACACACACACGCACACCACCACACGCCACACACGCACGCACGCACGCACGCACGCACGCACGCACGCACGCACGCACGCACGCACGCACGCACGCACGCACGCACGCACGCACGCACCACCACACACACACACACACACACACACACACACACACACACACACACACACACACACACACACACGATCGTAAACCAAGATTGTCATAGCCCGTATAGTTAGTTCCCTTTTGTGCCTTATATGTACTCTAGTTGTCTCCTCTTTTTTCGCTTTAAACTAATGATCGGCAAAAGAAAAATCTTCCCCCCCCCCCCACCCCACACCACACACACACTCTTGTGGTCTCATAAATATCCAAAACGTATCTAAATTACAAAACAACACAAACAACGATCTTAATAATGTAGAAAATAAAACGAAACACACTTGCCATTTTTGTACACCAAGATTCTTTTTGGTCGATTAATTCCCATTTATGTGTTAACTATTCACCAGTAGCCTCTTCCTCCCCCCCACCCCCCCCAACCCCGACCCCCCACCCCACCCTCGACCCCCCACCCCTCCCCCTGTCCCACCTACCCTACAGCTTGTTGCGTTAAATCCAGTTACTACTCTTCTTCCCCCCCCCCCCCCCCCCACCCACCCAACCAGCCCCTGCCTCTGTCTTGTGGTCTCATGTAAATTATTCGTCAAATACGTATCTAAATTAGCAAAACAGAACAAAAACGATCTTAATAATGTAGAAAATAAAACGAAACAACTTGCCATTTTTGACGGCATAAATACCGCCATCCTGAAAGCGAACAGTATAGACCAGTAATGGTACAAGGACTGTGAAAGTAATGAACAGGTTGAGTTATCTTGACACAATTCATCGTCGGCAGTAATCTGCTCAGTAATCTGTTCAAACTGAAGTGATCTTCTTTCCACCGACCGAGGTATTTTTTCTTTAAAGAGGCATCATGCATCGTCCTTAAAAAAAAAATATAAAAAAATTAAAAGGAAGAAGAAGAGTTCAGCAGAAGCTCAAAAGTCACTTGTATCGGACTTTAATTTGTCTCGTTTGTGCTTATTATCATTGTTGTGGATTAGGCATCCGTATACATGTATTTGTGATAGATGTGTGTGTGTTGTGTGTGTGTTGTGTGTGTGTGTGTGTGTGTGTGTGTGTGTGTGTGTGTGTGTGTGTGTGTGTGTGTGTGTGTGTGTGTGTGTGTGGTGTGTGTGCGTGTGTGTGGTGCTGTGTGTGTGTGTGTGTGTTGTGTGTGTGTGTGTGTGTGTGTGTGTGTGTGTGTGTGTGTGTGTGGTGTGTGTGTGTGTGTGTGTGTGTGTGTGTGTGTGTGGTGTGTGTGTGTGTGTGTGTGTGTGTGTGTGTGTGTGTGTGTGTGTGTGTGTGTGTGTGTCCGCGCGCGCGTGTGTGTAAAACGTCAAAGACTTAGCTGAGCAAAATAGTCATTCACGAGACTCGTTTTCTAAATTCGATATAAAATCAACGAGACGTTGAAAAACAAACCCCATTACCCTCAGAGTTTTGTTTTGATCTCTTGCAGTTCTACAGCTGGGGGGGGGGGGGGAAAAAAAAACTTTCGAGAAGAAGTGCTGCTTTAACAAACTAAAAACATCCAGCATTCAGAGTCAGACCGCATGGGGATATGGTACCTTTAACAATAAACGCCTGCTTTAGCCTACGTGCTGTTATTCAGTGCATTAAAACTTAAATGTGAAACGCTTAAAATGGCTCTGGAAGGATCGACACTGAGTCTTTCGTTGCTTTAACGGCGTGTTCAGTGTGTCACAGAAACAGTTCCACCCTTAACCCTTTCACTACCCTGCTTGCCGCACCGTCACTCGAAAAACGACCAACAGAAGTGCCAAATTTGAAATCATTAAGGCTTTTCCCACTCTTCGCATGAGCACGTGAAAAGACTTCTACCCAAACCCACGGTATTGAATGTAGATTTGTACAGGCTTATGTCCTCAGATGTCGCTGACATATTAGGGGCAAGTTGTGACCAATGCCCAAGCACGGTGCAATAAATCTTTACGTCCACGGAAACCAGAAGGCTCCTTTAGGACGGACAGTCCAGGACGTCCACCTCGACTCTCACACAGCTCCTGAACCATGAATACTCAGTATTGAAAATAGAGTTGTTATAGGCCCATCAAATATGCTGTTTGCAGGTGTGCATGTGTGCACTTTTCAGCCAGGGAAAATTTACGCGCTGGGGCAGTTAAGGGGTTAAATTCGGATCAAAGGCGAGCTTAGCTTTGCTGTTCATTTCTTTTTCTTTTTCGCATTCAGGGGTTAAAATTAGCTCCGCTGGTGTTTGAAGTTCAGTGCGTTAAAGCCGTTTTCACTGGAGCACTAGACTGAGATCCGTGCTTTGCTTGGATTTGACGCCAATGTACCGCAAGTACGTAATCATCTTCAATGGAAATCAGGTACCGAGCTTTGAGTGAAGTGCTCGAACCATTATCAAAACAGACTAGAACTAGTGAAAGTTAGAGGAACTGGTAGCAGAAATCCGTTTGTGTCGAGAAAAGGGGAGAGAAAAAAAACGAAGCAAGAATGATTGGTAGTGTTCTAAAGCAAGATCCAAACACATCAGAAGGTTAAAAAGAACGCTATTTAGTATGACAGAACACAGCATGCGAATTTTCGGGGTAATCCCCTTTATCAAGCCTCAAAACGATACTTAAACAACAGTTAAACGGTGAGAAATGAGCATAGTTCAGGAGCTGTGTGAGAGTCGAGGTGGCCGTCCTGGGCTGTCCGTCCTAACGAGCCTTCTGGTTTCCGTGGACGTAAAGCTATATCGAACCGTGCTTCGGCATTGGTCTCAGCTTGTCCCTAATATGTCAACTGACATCTGAGGACATCTACCTACCTACCTACCGTGAGAAAGGAGATGTAGAAGTAGGACACTTACCTGCTTTTGGTTGAGCTATGATGTTTTCGTCTCCAGTGCTTGGAAGTGTGTTGGCATGACAATGACGTTTGGGTCGATATCTGTTCGGAGTAAATCCAAAGACTGCGAGGCAGAGTGAGCTTAGATATGCAGGAGTTTAGTGTTTGATCAGCTGTGCTATCGTGTGACTATTGCGTCTTTGTGTGATTATTGTGTCATAGTGTGATTATTGTGTCATAGTGTGATTATTGTGTCATAGTGTGATTAATACGTCATCCTGTGATCGTTGTGTCATCGAGTGAATGTTTTCTCCTCGTGTTATTCTTGTGAGTGATTCTTGTGTCACCGTGTGACATATCTCATCGTGTAATTACTGTGACATCGTGTGACTACTGTGTCGTCGTGTGATTATTGCGTCATC
>JABMCL010001655.1:250000-257500 GCA_018857735.1 Alviniconcha marisindica
CGTGCGTGCGTGCGTGCGTGCGTGCGTGCGTGCGTGTGTGTGTGTGTGTGTGTGTGTGTGTGTGTGTGTGTGTGTGTGTGTGTGTGTGTGTGTGTGTCTGTCTGTCTGTGCGTGAGTGCGTGTGCGTGTGTGTATGTGTGTGTGTATGTATGTGTGTGTGCGTGTGTACGTGCGTGTGTGCGGCGCTCTCTCTCTCTCTCTCTCTCTCTCTCTCTCTCTCTCTCTCTCTCTCTCTCTCTCTCTCTCTCTCTCTCTCTCTCTCTCTCTCTCTCTCTCTCTCTCTCTCTTCTCTCTCTCTCTCTCTCTCTCTCTCTCTCTCTCCCCTCTCTCTTATGTGTGTTGTGTGTGTGTGTGCGTGTGTGGTGTCGTTCTGTCTGTCTGTCTGTGCGTGCGTGTGCGTGTGTGTGTGTATGTGTATGTATGTGTGTGTGTGCGTGTGTCGGCTCTCTCTCTCTCTCTCTCTCTCTCTCTCTCTCTCTCTCTCTCTCTCTCTCTCTCTCTCTCTCTCTCTTCTCTCTCTCTCTCTCTCTCTCTCTTCTCTCGTCTCTCTCTCTCTCTCTCCTCTCTCTCTCTCTCTCTCTCTCTTCTCGGTGTGTGTATGTGTGTGTGCGTGCGTGTGTGGCGTGTGTGCGTGTGTCTGTCTGTCTCTGTCTGTCTGTCTGTTGTCTCTGAGAGATGTGTGCGTGTATGTGTGTGCGTGTCGTCTCTCTTTCTCTCTCTCTCTCTCTCTCTCTCTCTCTCTCTCTCTCTCTCTCTCTCTCTCTCTCTCTCTCTCTCTCTCTCTCTCTCTCTCTCTCTCTCTCTCTCTCTCTCTCTTCTCTCTCTCTCTCTTCTGTTGTGTGTGTGTGTGTGTGTGTGTGTGTGTGTGTGTGTGTGTGTGTGTGTGTGTGTGTGTGTGTGTGTGTGTGTGGTGTGTGTGTGTGTGGTGTGTAGTGTGTGTGTGCGTGTGTGCGGCTCTCTCTCTCTCTCTCTCTCTCTCTCTCTCTCTCTCTCTCTCTCTCTCTCTCTCTCTCTCTCTCTCTCTCTCTCTCTCTCTCTCTCTCTCTCTCTCTCCTCGCCCCTTCTCTCTGCATTTGTATGTGTGTGCATTTGTGCGTCTTCAAAGTCCTTTCAGTTAGTCTGCACTTTCCGCTGAAACCTTCATGTGCTAGGCAGTGGATTTATTTCGCTCACAATGGCCGGGTCTACCGCAGCACTATATTTCAGACCGGTCTGTCACAATTGACTCGGAGTGCCGCTCCATTAATCGCCTCGCGACACGAAACTCGCTTTAATTCCCTCCCGAATCAATCGCTCGGAAAATTAATCCTCTACGAAACTGGGGTTGGCCGATAGGGACTGGCTCTGTACGTTCTGGGTTCCGCTTGCGATTAATAATGGCGTAGTCGTGTTGGCTGGTTCGGGATTATTAGTGTTCTCAGCTTTGTAACAAAATGCCCTAGGCATTCTGGAGAGTAGGGGGGGGGGGGCAAGGGGAGGGTGGCTGACAATCCGGTTTAATAATAATCATCATTATATCATCATGATAATCCCAGTTTAAGAATAATAATCATGATATGATAATTCTAGTTTAATAGTAATCATAATAATATGATAGTTCCGGCTTAAGAATAATAATAATGTTTGACAACGTTGCTTCTCAATGCTGACAGATCTGTTCGTAGGTTTTCCTGTCTATTCACCCTCGGTGGGATACTGTGCACGCATAAAAAATAAAGGCCCCACTCCACTGATAACGCTAAGCTATCAAACGTTTTTTCTTTCGAGCCTGACTAGGTCAGAATATAGCCTTTCACGCTTCGTCTGTCGCCAGAAATTCTGTCTTTCCAATTTTTGCCCTCCCTGTTCGATCAGACACACGAGTTTTATTGTTGTTGGGTCGTTTTGTTGTTGTTGTTGTCGTTGGGGGGGGGGGGTGAATTTGTTGTTGTTGTTGTGGGGATTGTGTGTGTGTGTGTGTGTGTGTGTGTGTGTGTGTGTGTGTGTGTGTGTGTGTGTGTGTGTGTGTGTGTGTGTGTGTGTGTGTGCGTGTGTGTGTGTGTGTGTGTGTGTGTGGTGTGTGTGCATGTGTGTGCGTGTGTGATGGGGGCGTGTGGGGCGTGTGTGCGCGCGTGTGTGTGTGTGTGTGTGTGTGTGTGTGTGTGTGTGCGTGGGTGGGGGTGGTGCGTGCGTGCGGGGTGCGGGGTGCGTGTGCGTGCGTGCGTGCGTGCGTGCGTGCGTGCGTGCGTGTGTGTGTGTGTGTGTGTGTGTGTGTGTGTGTGTGTGTGTGTGTGTGTGTGTTTTAGTCAGCTCTGACTCAAATAGCTCCTTTCAACATGTGTCTTGCTTCCAGTTGCTTGATTTGGCTGCCTTGATCTGCTTTGCTTTTAATGTGTCTCGTTTTATGACTTGCTTAAAGGACGAGATCCAGTGGGCTGCACTTTGTCTAAGTTAAAAAACATGTTCGTACAATGTATTGTCAAGTGGTTTTATAGTCTCCCCCCAAAAAGCAGCTCTTTGATACGTTCCCACAATTCCGTACTTGTTGCTAGGTGATCACGCCCCGATACTCTTTTATTTTTCTACTTTTTGTGCAGCTTTTTTTCTTCTTTTCTTTTTCCCCCCTTCTTTCTTTACTTACTTTCTTTCTTTCTTCTTGTTCTCCTCCTCCTCCTCCTCCTCCTCCTCCTCCTCCTCCTCCTCCTCCTCCTCCTCCTCCTCCTCCTCTTCTTCTTCTTCTTCTTCTTCTTCTTCTTCTTCTTCTTCTTCTTCTCCTCCTCTTCCTCCTTCTCCTCCTCTCTCCTCCTCCTCCTTCTTCTTCTTCTTCTTCTTCTTCTTCTTCTTCTTCTTCTTCCACCTTCTTCTCCTCCTCCTCTTCCTCCTCTTCCTCCACACTCTCCTATGGGATAGCCTTACTGGCTTTATGCGATGCGACTGAGGCTTAATGTCCTCATATGTTGGGTCGTTACCTGGCTTGGGTCGGTTGTTCAGATTGGTTTAACGCCGAATTGTCTCCGAAGAGGTACTGGCGGGAAGGAGATCCCAGGAGGTGGGGGAAGAGGGAGACTATGCCTATCGCTACACTGTCATCACCAGAATGACTCCTGCATTAAGATGGGCAGCGGCGAGAGCCATTTTAGTCAATTCATTAATTTTGAGGTGCAAAGTCACAAGCCATGTGTCCACAGACCACAACTTTTGAAGAAAGGAGTCCCGAAGCGGAATCGAACCGAATCGAACCGAAGTCCCTCTGCTCACCAGCCTAACGCCTTACCGCTAGGCCAAACCGGCTCACTGATTAATCTGGCTTTAACTCGCTGGTGTGCTCAAATGCTTGCCTTGCGAGTGGGCCTGATACACCGTTAACGCAAATTTACTGGTGGCGGGGGACGGTCTTCTAACTGAACGACCTGCAGCGTGAAGCGGTGGACCGGCGGCAATGGCGGCGGTGATCTCCCTTGGTAACAGCACACCGCCCCTCTTGTCCCAACCCTGGGGGTCTTGTTAGAGGAAAATCACTGTCTCACCTGACAACCCACTTTCCAAGAGTCGAGCCCACAGCGGTCGCAGAAATTGGATCATGAGAACTTAGAGTTGACAATGGTTTTCCCTTTAAAGTCTTGAGTAGGTCAGAATATTGCCACGTTTGATTCGACTGCTGCCAGGAATTTCTTCTTCGTCTTAATTTCTACCTTCCTGGTCCATTCACCTTCATTTTTTCCGTATCCTCTTCTTACTTTTTAGCTGTGCTATAACTAATGCAGTTTTCCGTGTTAGGGCCCTCGGAATAAAACATGTCACCCTGCTCATAGTCACAAGCGATCTGGATTCAACAATTTTATTAATGAAAGCATACCAACATACAATAACACAATATTTGGGGGCGATTTAATCAGGTTCCCGAGGTGAGAGTCTAAGGAATACAAGTAGGTACCAAAACATGTGTTATTGTCCATTGACAGACAGAGGGTTGGGTTTTAACGTTGTGACAGTGAATTAAACAAGGTTTCAAGGTTTCAAGGTTTTATTGAGCTTTTCGCCCCTTGGGGCTAGAAAGCGAAGTTACATTCGCACACAACATTCCTTATAGACAGGTACATGAGTACTACTAATAAATAACTACCACACTTTATATATAAGACAAAAATGAATGCTCAAACACAAATCAAACCTGTGATTTAGTGACTTACGTTTTGAACTGGAGTTAAATCATTCTGAATGTGTGATTCGTCCTGATGTGACCCTATGAGGTTGACGGGACGTTAAAATCCAAGAATTAACCAACTTTCCTAAATAGAACAGATCTAGGGAAATGTTCTCACCAATGCGACGAAACACAAGGAGACAATAGTGCTCGAGCGCTTTCGGCAAAATTGTCTTCTTCGGGTGCCACAGCGCTTGTCGAAAGCACTCGTGTATTGCTGTTTCTTCGTGTTTCGTCGCATTTGTGAGTACATTTCTCTAGATCTGTTCTATTTTGTCAGCCTCGCCAGCAGTTGTTCGCTCATTCCTCGGACCTCGGATACCTAACTTTCCAAGAGTCACGTGTCACGTGGGGGCGGGGGGGGGGGGGGGGAGGGGACAGTTTATACCAGCTCTAAACCAGCACAGTGATTCTGCATCCACATGGGCAATCAATCAAATCAATCAATGTTTTATTTTATGTCTGTTCACAACGAGCTGATAATTATTAGACAACAACCACAAAACAAATATATATAATACTAACTTACCCACAGGACTATGTACAATCAATTTAACAATAGAAATTATAATATCAGTATTATACAAAATGTCTCTTACGTTCTTACAATCACGGAAGTCATATCCATTTTTCTGAAATAAATCTGTGGTAATGGGACATTCAAGTAGTATGTGTTTTAACAGATAGAATATTCTTACAAACGCGTGTCACATTCTGTGAATATTTAGTGTTCCATGAATTTAGACGTGACTTGTGTAATTATTACTCTTGCTAAATATCTTGAACAAGAAGGTATCCACAGGGGGCAGAGATAAGACGCCGTGTGCTGCAGCGTTAACTGTGGAGGTCACAGCAACTATGCCGTGCGCATAAAGACGAGCAAGGTTGCACCATCGCGCCTTTGACTCTGAGCCTGTTTGGCCCAGCGGTTAGTGTCAGGCTGGTAAGCAGAAGGATCTCGGTTCGAATCTGCTTCGGCTCTCCTTTCGTCTTCGAAAAAGGTTGTGGTTTGCGGACACTGTGGCTTATGACTTTGTTCCTCGCAACTAATGGAACGTTAAAATGGCTCTCATCGCTGCCCATCTAAATGCAGGGTCATTCTGGTGGTGACAGTGTAGCGATAGGTATATAATCTCCCTCTTCCCCCCACCTCCATACCCCCTCCCTTTAATCAATTGCTTATTTGCACTTATAATATCTGTTTGTGGTATAGTCGTGCTTACTTGTGTTTGTAGTATAGCAAGGACTGACTGTTAGATAGGTCCAAATGGACCTAACGCTACTATCCTTGAGTATTAAAGTTTTCGAGTTCGAGTCTCTCTCTCTCTCTCTCTCTCTCTCTCTCTCTCTCTCTCTCTCTCTCTCTCTCTCTCTCTCTCTCTCTCTCTCTCTCTCTCTCTCTCTCTCTCCATAGGTCCAAATGGACCTAACGCTACTATCCTTAAGTATTAAAGTTTTTGAGTTCGAGTTCGAGTTCTCCCCCCTTCTCCCCGTCCCTAATAAGCCTGATGGATTCTGTGGACGTTAAACACATTGTTTACTTACAATCTTCGCGCAAAACCTGCTGCAATACAACTCTCGCAGGTGCATCTCCGGACAGTGATTTTTCGTGGGATCGGTTTCCCAGGTTGGCATTCGTAATAAACAAAAGCCTGAAATTCCCTTCTCTGTTTGTGCTTTAAAATGCCATTAACTCATCTTTGACTTGAAAGTGAGTTGAGAGGGTTTTGGCCCGTAAAACCTTAAAGGGGGAAAAAAAACATTTAAATCTCTCTCTCTCTCTCTCTCTCTCTCTCTCTCTCTCTCTTCTCTCTCTCTCTCTCTCTCTCTCTTTTCCCCTTTTTTTCTCTTCCGTGTGGTTTGTGTGTGTGTGTGTTTTGTGTGTGTGTGTGTGTTGTGGGGTGTGTGTGTGTGTGTGTGTGTTTTGTGTGTGTGTGTGTGTGTGTTTTTGTTGTGTGTGGGGTGTGTGTGTGTGTGTGTGTGTGTGTGTGTGTGTGTTTTGTGTGTGTTGCATGTCCCGTGTAGGTGTAGGGTTTTGTACGCGTACTGGTGTGTTGTATGTCTGTCTGCGTGTTGTCCGTCTGTGGCCTCTCGTTTGGGTTGTGTTGATCCTTGGGGGCCGGGGGTGTTTTGCGTGCGTGCGTGGTGCGTGCCGTGCGGTTTGGTTGTGTGGTGGTGTGTGTTGTGTGGGTTTTTTGTTGTGTGTGTGTTGGTGTGTTGTGTGTGTGGTGTGTATGTGTGTGTGTTTTGGTGTTTTTGGGTGTGTGTGTTTTTGTGTGTGTTTTGTGTGTGGGGTGTGTGTGTGTGTGTGCGGCGTGCGTGCGTGCGTGCCGTCTGCGGGGGGGGGGGGGGGGGGGGGGGGGGGGGGGTGTGTGGTGTGTGGTGTGTGTGTGTGTGTGTGTGTTTTGTGTGTGTGTGTGTGTGTGTGTTGTGTGTGTGACCGTTCGTTTTTCTTGTGGCTGTGTGTATGTGGGTGTTTGGTGTGAGGTGTATGGGGGTGGGGGGGGGATTGTGTTGTACAGTGGCAGATATGAAATGTTCTCAGATTCAAAACTCACGCATAGGCCTAAATTATAACATAATGACGTATATAGCAAAAGACGTCTCATTTCTTCACCTGTAAACCACACCAACCATCTGAGCATAAAAAGACACATATTCACTACTTAATTAAATCGGGGGGGGGGGGGAGAGAGGGCGGGGAGGGGGGAGGGGCGGGAGGGGGGAGGGGGGGGAAGAGGAGGGGATAGACCAATTTCACAAAGGTTCAAAATAAATATAAACCAAAATATGAACAACCGAAAATTAGTCAGTGGATGATGATATTACAATGGGCACTAATCGTACGTGTATAATGATATAATGATATATTCCTTTATTTTCGACAGCCATGCCTGTCTGTCTGTCTGTCTGTCTGTCTGTCTGTCTGTCTGTCTGTCTGTCTGTCTGTCTGTCTGTCTGTCTGTCTGTCTTTGTATGTCTGCCTTACACCAAATATTAGATAAATGACCTGCTGGAGAATTTTGTTTATCAAAATATTTTAATTGCTCTCTCTCTCTCTCTCTCTCTCTCTCTCTCTCTCTCTCTCTCTCTCTTCTCTCTCTCTCTCTCTCTCTCTCTCTCTCTCTCTCTCTCTCTCTCTCTCTCTCTCTCTCTCTCTGTTCATAGTGTGTGTGTGTGTGTGTGTTCATAGTGTTTGTGTGTTCATAGTGTTTGTGTGTTCATAGTGTGTGTTTCATGTGTGGTGTGTGTGTGTGTGTGTGTTCATGTGGTGGTGTGTGTGTGTGTGTGTTGTGTGTGTGGTGTGTGTGTGGTGT
>JABMCL010001655.1:262500-265000 GCA_018857735.1 Alviniconcha marisindica
GACACAGACAGAAAGAGTCAGAAAGAGAGAGAGAGAGAGAGACAGAGAGAAGAGAGAGAGAGAGAGAGAGAGAGAGAGAGAGAGAGAGAGACAGAGACAGAGACAGAGACAGAGACAGAGACAGAGACAGAAAGACATACAGAGAGAGACACACAGAGAGAGAGACAGAGAGAGAGACACACACACACAGAGACAGACAGAGACAGAGAGACAGAAACAGAGTGAGAGACAGACAGACAGACAGACAGAGACCCCGTGAGAGAAAGACATACAGACAGAGAGAGAAGAGAGAGAGAGAGAGAGAGAGAGAGAGAGAGAGAGAGAGAGAGAGAGAGAGAGAGAGAGAGAGAGAGAGAGAGAGAGAAGAAATAAATACTACCGTACTGGAAGTCAGACACGAAACAAGAAGGAAACCTTCATGAGGTTCCCACAAGCGATGTAATACTTATATCAAGCAGGACACGGTGTCTACAACTCTGCTCGCTTAAAAGTGTATAATTAAAGCGTATACCTGGCACTTGCTGACATGCCGTCTAGAACCCACCGTCAAGTACAACACAAGCCCACAGTGGTTTTAACTACGCCTAAGTACATGTCTCAGTCTCTCTTATCGACTTACCGCTGGCACAGGCACGCGGAAAGAAGATCCAAAGAAATAAAAGGTTGTTTTTTTAAATGCTCTTAATAGTTATGACAAAAGACAACATGTCTAAAACGTGAATAAGAACGCTCTTTCGGTTTACACTGTTCCTGAAGCTGCTGGATGATGGAGACAAATTGTGTAGCTTAAAGAAAAAGTTCTGATTTAAAAACAAACACGCTATGGAGTAAAAACAACAACAACTGAAAGACGTCGATAAAAAGCAGTAAAAAGTGCCTTCGCGAGCAAAAAAAATACAATTCCGCGAAAAAAAATAATGTTTACTCCGTAAATATCCCGTGAGAATACTCCTAAAAGAGGTAAATCCCACCATCACTGGCCTGTACTCTGACAATCTACACTGATACAGCTTTCCGTGTGCGTAAATAAGTCACTTCATTGGCCTGTACTCTGACAACAAACTACATACAGCGTTTGTCGTGTGTAAATAACCCACATCACCGGCCTGTACTCTGACAACAATCTACATAAACCGTTCCGTGTGTGTAAATAACCCACATCACTGGCCTGTACTCTGACAACAATCTACATAAACCGTTCCGTGTGGGTAAATAACCCACATCACTGGCCTGTACTCTGACAACAATCTACATAAACCGTTCTGTGTGTGTAAATAACCCACATCACCGGCCTGTACTCTGACAACAATCTACATACAACGTTCCGTGTGGGTAAATAACCCACATCACTGGCCTGTACTCTGACAACAATCAACATAAACCGTTCCGTGTGTGTAAATAACCCACATCACCGGCCTGTACTCTGACAACAATCTACATACAACGTTCCGTGTGGGTAAATAACCCACATCACTGGCCTGTACTCTGACAACAATCAACATAAACCGTTCCGTGTGTGTAAATAACCCACATCACCGGCCTGTACTCTGACAACAATCTACATAAACCGTTCCGTGTGTGTAAATAACCCACATCACTAGCCTGTACTCTGACAACAATCTACATAAACCGTTCCGTGTGTGTAAATAACCCACATCACCGGCCTGTACTCTGACAACACTGATCTACATACAGTTTTCCGTATGGGTTAGCCCTGATATAACCCTTTGTGGTTGACTGGGCTCAAAGCACCAACTAACTAACTAAATTCCGTGTGTGTAAATAACTCACCTTCATTGGCATGTAGTCTGACAACAATCTACATACAGCGTTCCGTGTGTGTAAGTAACCCACCATCATTGGCCTGTACTCTGACAGCAACCTACATACAACGTTCCGTGTGTATAAATAACCCACCATCACTGGCCTGTACCCTGACAACAGTCTACAAACTACACACAGTGTTCCGTCTGTGTAAATAACTCACATCACTGGCCTGTACTCTGACAACAACCTACAAACTACATACCGTGTGTATAAATAACCCACATCACTGGCCTGTACCCTGACAACAATCTACAAACTACACACAGTGTTCCGTGTGTGTAAATAACCCACATCACTGGCCTGTACTCTGACAACAATCTACAAACTACACACAATGTTCCGTGTGTGTAAATAACTTACATCACTGGCCTGTACTCTGACAACAATCTACAAACTACATACAGTGTTCCGTGCGTGTAAATAACTTACATCACTGGCCTGTACTCTGACAACAACCTACAAACTACATACCGTGTGTATAAATAACCCACATCACTGGCCTGTACCCTGACAACAATCTACAAACTACACACAGTGTTCCGTGTGTGTAAATAACCCACATCACTGGCCTGTACTCTGACAACAATCTACAAACTACACACAATGTTCCGTGTGTGTAAATAACTTACATCACTGGCCTGTACTCTGACAACAATCTACAAACTACATACAG
>JABMCL010001655.1:270000-300000 GCA_018857735.1 Alviniconcha marisindica
TGTCTGTCTGTCTGTCTGTCTGTCTGTCTGTCTGTCTGTCTGTCTGTCTCTCTCTCTCTCTCTCTCTCTCTCTCTCTCTCTCTCTCTCTCTCTCTCTCTCTCTCTCTCTCTCTCTCTCTCTGGGTCCCCCTCTCCCTCTCTCTGTCTGTCTGTCTGTCGTCTGTCTGTCTGTCTGTCTGTCTGTCTCTGTCTCTCTCTCTTCTTCTCTCTCTCTCTCTCTCTCTCTCTCTCTCTCTCTCTCTCTCCTCTCTCTCTCTCTCCCCCCCCCCCCCCCCCCCCCCCCCCCTCCTCTCCCTCTCCCCTCCCCCCCCCCCCACCCCCCTTTCCCCGTCCCTAAAACATCTGTCGTGGACTTTTACCCCCTTACTTTACTTACTCCTACTTAACTTACTTACTTACTTACTTACTTACTTACTTACTTACTTACTTACTTACTTACTTACTTACTTACTTACTTACTTACTTACTTACTTACAAGATCCAAACCCATAAAAGGTTCAAAAGAACGCTATTTATCAGGACAAAACAGAACGTGCGAATTTTCGGGGTAATCCCCTTCATCAAGCTACAAAGACGACACCTCAGCAACAGTTACATGGCGAAAAACGACGAAAAATGAGATGGAGAGCTAAGCCCCTTATCTGGTTTTGTCTTGTCCAGTTCCTGGAAGAGCCTTACTTACAAGGCTGTCGACGTTGTCGTTGCTTTTGTCTTTCAGCACCAGCAACACGCGATGGATGGCTGAGAGCGGACTGTCGCCAAGTTTGTTGTCGTTGTTGTTGTTGTTGTTGTTGTTGTTGTTGTTGTTGTTGTTCAGCACCAGCAACATCCGATGGATGTCTGAGAGCGGACTGTCGCCTCGAGGACCAAGCTTGGAAGAATCTTACTTACAACGCTGTCGTTGTTGTTGTTGTTGTTGTTGTTTTTCAGCAGTTTTTCGGACTGCCGCCGCGAGGACCAAGCTGGGAAGAATCTTACTTACAAGGATGTCGTTGTTTTTGTTTGTTTGTTTGTTTGTTTGCCTGTTTGTTTTGTTTATTTGTTTGTTTTGTGTGTGTGTGTTTTTCCAGCACCAGCAACACCCGATGGATGGCTGAGAGTTGACTGTCGCCACGCGGTTGGTAAACCAAGCTTTGGAAGAATCTTACTTACAAGGCTGTCGTTGTTGTCGTTGTCGTTTTTTCAGCACCAGCAACGCCAGATGGATGGCCGAGAGCGGACTGTCGCCTCGAGGTCCAAGCTTGGAGCAATCTTACTTACTTACTTACTTACTTACTTACTTACTTACTTACTTACTTACTTACTTACTTACTTACTTACTTACTTACTTACTTACTTACTTACTTTACAAGGTTGTCGTTTTTCCAGCGCCAGCAACGCCAGAGAATGGCTGAGAGCTGACTGTCGCCTCGAGGTCCTAGCTTACTTACTTACTACCTGGGTTGCAGCACAGCACTGCTTGCTTACTTGCTTTACAAGTACTTGTCTACTAAGGTTCTGTCGTTTTTCCAGCGCCAGCAACGCCAGGTGGATGGCCGAGAGCGGACTGTCGCCTCGAGGTCCTAGCTACGAGTGTGAAGGCGACGCTGGCGAGGGAGGCGATGGTCGCCATGGACTCAAGTACGTCAACCTGCTGGACGAGGGGACGCGCCGTCAGCGCTGGATGCACACCACCTGGCACCACCTGCCCAACTACCGCCTCGTCAACCCCGTCAACAACTGGAGCTCCCACTACGTCCGCCCCCACAAGCCCCAGCACCGACACTTCGTCATCCACCCCGACTGGCCACCGGAGTAACCGCCCCTTTTTCTGCTGACATGCGCAGCGGTTTTGTTTTTTTGCTGTTGGGGGGTGGTGGGGAGTAGACACAACGGGAGTAACCGCCCCTTTTCTGCTGACATGCGCAGTGGGGGTTTGTGTGTTTTTTTTTTTGTTTTTCTTGTTCGTAGGGGGAGAGGGGAAGGTAGACACCACCGGAGTAACCGCCCCTTTTTCTGCTGACATGCGCAGTGGTTTTTGTTGGTGGTGGGGTGTGGGGGGGGGAGTGGGGGGGAGGGGGGGAGGAGGTAGACACAACTGGAGTAACCGCCCCTTTTTCTGCTGACATGCGCAGTTTTTGTTTTGTTGTCACTTCTTGTTGTTTATGGAGGTAGTGGGGGGTTGCGTTGTGTTGTTTTGTTTTACAGACAAGGGCGGGGTACGCGTGGCCCTTTTTTCCGGGTGGTGGTAGGGAGTGGGGGGTGGAAATGGATGTTTTTCAGCTCAGAAATTTTAGAAGTGTGTTGGGGGTGGGAGGGGTTGAGGGGGGAGGGGGGGGGAGGTGAGGTATCGAATGATTGGGAAGTAGGTAATTTAAGAAGAAAAAAAGGAGGGTTGCGTCTTGTGATTGCTTGTAAACTTTTAAGACTTTCGAAAACTTTTCGTTGGTGGGTGATTTTTCTTTATCTTTTTAAATTCGCTACGTACATAGTATTCTTTATACAATTCTAAAGCTGTCTGTACGAATGCCTTTATTTATTGATCGAATTTCTTTACTGGTCTGCTCACTTCGAACTTTCTGTCATTTTATAACTTTCCTCCGCTTCAGGTACATAATATGCTGAAGCAGATCTTGTGCATGTTCCATACCGTGTGTTGAATCCTACCTTGTTTTTTTTTTTTTTTCCTTGTTGCTCTTTGTTACTATCGCTGAGCGCATTGGTTTAGCATTTTACCGTTACCAGTATTTGCCTTCTGTTTGTTTTTTTGTTTCCACCCTTACGGCTCCGCCATTGGTGAATAAGCGTCCACTATCGTGCGTGAAATGGAGGCGCTACCCGTAAAAGGTTGTCGTTCATGGGAGAGTTGTTGCCCTTTTTTACGATCCTCGAATCTCGGCGATATCTTCAGATGTCCTTTAAAACAGCAGTAACTCGTGGATCTTTTCTTTTTTTATGAGCTGTTCGGTCGGTTACGTATTTGCCGTGTTTCTTTCGAACAACTTTTCTGTAATCTCGAATTGGATGTGGTTTTGTTAATGTTGTTTTCACGGTTGTTTTCAAGATTTTTTTCTTTTCTTTTTTTCTTTTCTTCTTTTTTCTTTCTTTCTTTCTTTTTCGTTGACTGCTGTTTGTCAATTTAAAACGGAGGCGACTATAACCGCGAACAATATAAAAACAGTACACGATATATGAAACAGAGTTTGGTCTGTTCTCACCTTATTTCAGTATTACTGTTTCTACACTGTTCAACACCTGCATGCATTTTTGTTATTGTTGATTTGAAGCATTTACTGTGATATATAATTTACACTGCTAGCCGTTAGATCCAGTTTTACTAGGGTTGGAGCGGTCTTAGTGGTATATATATTTTCTGTCCAGTTTGTCTGGTTTTTGAAATGGTACATATGCTGTACATACATCCTGTTAATAAACTTATTTTATTATTTTATTTCTATCTGGGTTAGCTTCAGATTTGGGAGGGAGGTGCATGCGCATGAGTGCGTGCGTGTGTGTGTGTGCATTAGCACAAGTTGAATCAAGTGCTTTTTGGTTGGTTTCATCACATTTGGAAACTCTATCAATGAATCAGTTATTAGGCAGAACACACACACACACACACACACACACACACACACCACTAACACCACCACCACGCAAGCACGCACACGCGCGCGCGCGCACACACACACACACACACACACACACACACACACACACACACACACACACACACACACACACACACACACACTGATTACATAAAAGTCGAGTTTTGACATTTTCAAACTTCTATATTTACAAATCTGTTCAAGAAAACGATTAATCCGTAACGTGACGCGTCCAAAGTGAAACACAGCATCAAGGAAGGTTTGTGTTGTTGTTGTTATTATTATTAAGAGAAAACACCCAAGCCGTAAGAACACTGCCAAATGGAGACCAAAGCAAAGGCTTAACACGTTTATCTGCAGTCACACCCCCCCACCCCCTACCATCCTTTCTACCCCCCACCCCCACCCCCACCTCCCCGTCCTCCACTGCTCTGTCCTAGTATCGACTACTGAAAATGGCCAAGCAGTACTAAAAGGAAATTACACTGCGAAGAAAGCAAATGGAGTACAGTAATAGTATTAGTAATAATAATAATAATGTTCAAGCAAACAGTAAAAAAGCTGAGTCAATCTGCAAATCCATAAGAAAGGAAAGGCTGAGTAAATCTGCCAATCCATAAGGAAGGAAAAGCCGAGTAAATCTGCCAATCCATAAGGAAGGAAAAGCTGAGCCAATCTGCCAATCCATAAGAAATGAAAAGATGAGTCAATCTGCCAATCCATAAGAAATGAAAAGATGAGTCAATCTGCCAATCCATAAGAAAGGAAAAGTCCGAGTCAATCTGCCAATCCATAAGAAAGGGAAAAGTTGAGTCAATCAGCCAATCCATAAGAAAGGAAAAGGCTGAGTTAATCCGCCGATCCATAAGGAAGGGAAATAATTCGACTTTTTAAACAAACAAACAAAAACGTATGTGTAAAAAAAAAAGAAATGGTTAAAGCATTTTTAGTGGAAACGTTAATTTTGAGAAACCCGAACCGTTCTTATGGGTCTCACTTGCCATTTCGGGGGGGGGGGGGGGGGCTCCACACTCCACACCCACCTCTCCCTTTCTCTCACCCCCTCCAATGACAAGGTTTGAAAAGGGGAGGGCATACACAGCCATTCTCTTACCAACTGTCATACGAGAGAGAGGGGGAAGAGAGAAGGAGGGAGCGGGGGAAGAGAAAAATGGGAGAGAGAGAGAGACAGAGACAGAGACACACAGACACAGAGAGACAGACAGATAGAAACAGACAGAGAAAGAGACAGACAGAGAGAGACACACACACAGAAACAGACAGAGAGACAGAGACAGAGAGACACACAGAGAGCGACAGACAGAGAGATAAAGGCAGAGACAGAGAGAGAAAGAGACAGACAGAGAGAGACACACACAAAACAGAGAGAGAGAGAAAGAGAGAGCAGAAGTAAAACAAAAAGACCAGACACAGAAAAGTAATGGGAGATAACACACAGCGCTAAAACAAATTCCCCCTCTCGTGAGTTCGACAACAAATGGAGGAGTTACTGTTCTTATTCCCACCTTTCGACACTCGGGAAGCAAGAACAAATTTCTCAAGCAAGGCGATAGCTGAATGAAAAACTGGAAGTCTTCAATGTTCTCTAGCTCGCTTTTTTCTTTTCCCTTTCCTTCAACAAAAAATAAATAAAAAAAGACCGATGAACACCGTCAGTAAGACTCGAGAGCAGATTATTTATATTACAGTACGTCACTTTCACGTCTTCAAGACACAATGACGGAATGAAATGAAGAAACTGTCTAACGCAAAATCATTACTTTGAAGATCAGAATGGGCAGCTTCGTCGGAGATGTTGGCTCTTCTTAGAGACACAATTTTTGGTTTCTTTTGTTTTGTTATTGTTTTTTTTTTGTTTTTTGTTTTGTTTTGTTTTTGTTTTTTGTTTTGTTTTTTTGTTTTGTTTTTTTGTTTTGTTTTTCGTTGTTTTTTTGTTTGTTCGTTTTTTTGTTTTGTTTTTTCGTTTGTTCGCAGGAAGCACAGAAAACCATATACCTATCAAGCAACACCGAGAAGACAAAATAGGCAAGCAAATACGCGACTTGTTTCCAAGCCACATTATCTGTATAAATACTGCATGATATTTAAGGGGGGAAGACTTTCCACTTCTTTCTCTCCTCACCCCCCCCCCCCCCCCCCCCCCCCCCCCACCCCCCAACCCCCCATCCCCCTCGCCCGGACTTCCTGTCTTTCTTCTTCAGATTTCCGTCTGGGGACACGACACATTTCACAAATATGTCCTACATATCAAACACTTAGCTGATAAGTTAAACAAATACAAAAACAAACAAAAAAAGCACAAATATCCTGTCCGCTTAACAATACAAAGGAATTCTCAATTCGTGCTTGTCTCTGCAACACAATTCAGTAACAACCAAGCTCTCACAAACATAAAAAAAATAAACTCTAAAGAGCCTTTAAATGAAAAGGAGGTAAAAACGCAGCATCAAGGAAAATGTTATGGCAAGAGCACTGTCCATGCATTAATATCGACACAGGCTTCGGTGAACCCCGTACTGCACTGATCAGTGATTAAATAAATGACTGCATGTAAAGTTAGGTGACCCGATTACTGTTCAGATCTAACCCCCAATGTACAACACAAAACTACCCCCGTTACCGCGTACGTGTCGCAGATTTGAATGACAGGCCGCGATCAGCCAATCAACACGCAGAGGCGAGACACGCCACTCTCTCAACAGCCAGTTTTATCCCAATGCTTTCCTTTTGTTGAACTATAGCTCACCAAAGAAAGGGGGCCAGGCTGATCGAAGATAAGTGAGAGAGAAGCACGTTCCAAATCCAAACAGACCATGCGGGAGTCGCCACACAGTAATGGTGTGAACCTGCGTAAGAGGGCGGAACATTTTCTCTCCTGGCGACGCGTTCAAGTTCAATGTTGCTTTACGTCCTGAGATCATATTAGTGACGGGGAGCCCAGGACGTCCACCTCGACTTTCACACTGCGCCTGAACTCTGAATGGTACACAACTTCTTCAAGTCCACAGAACCCATAAGGACTAGTATTAGTATTTGGGGCGGGGAGCCCAGGACGTCCACTTCGACTTTCACACTGCTCCCGAGCAATGAATGGTACACAACTTCTTCAAGTGGTGCTTCAAGTCCACAGAAACCATAACTGCATAAGGACTAGTATTAGTATTTGGGGCGGGGAGCCCAGGACGTCCACTTCGACTTTCACACTGCTCCCGAGCAATGAATGGTCCAAGGTGCTTCATCACACTTCTGCATAAGGACATATTGTTTTGGCGGGGAGCCCAGGACGTCCACTGCTTTCACACTGCTCCCGAGCAAAGAATGGTACACAACTTCTTCAAATGTTGCTTTACGTCCACAGAGACCACAAGGACTATTAGGGACGGGCCGGGGAGCCCAGGACGTCCACCTCGACTTTCACACTGCCTGCTCCTAAGCTACGAAGGGTACACAACTTCTTCAAATGTTGCTTGAAGTCCACAGAGACCGCACAGACCTTTAGGCAAGGGGAGCCCAGGACGTCCACCTCGACTTTCACACAGCTCCGGATCATAGCTCTGCCTTCATTCGGCATTCCTGGCGACACGTTAATTTCTTCTTTCTCTCCGCCGTTGCTCGGGGCAACCGTTGTCGTTCTTGTAATTTGTTTCACCCTGACACAAACGCGGCTGAGAGAGAGTTACCACCAAAAAAAATATAAAAATGTCTTAATCATTACACCGTCATCGATAGCTCTCATCACTAACCTCGCCCACGAAAGTGATTACCCGGTTTATGTATAATAGCTATAATTATGTAAAACAATCAGCTACCGGAAAATTTAATAAAGCACAGTCTGGTTGACTGGGCGTGAAAAACCAAGCTACTGCTATAACAATGTTCATACTAATTCACACGTGGACGAAGAATGACCCTTCCTCTCTCTACGCTTGACCAAACGGTTCGTTAGTCACAGTGAGTTAGTAACTGGACTTTTAACGTACCGTCAACTTTGCCGCAGGCCAGGAAGGTAATAGCCACTCATTTAACTGACCGTACATCCACAACTTACCCCCACAGTACCTCCGAAAATAGACCCACTGCATGGACAAATGTTCCAAACAATTACGGTGAATTTTGTCACATTTGCGATTACTTGCCTTAAACGCTGGGTCTATTATCGGAGGCACTGTGGGGTAAGCTGGTGGTGAGAAAAATGATCCGTTTGGTGAAATGGACAAAGAAGGACTATCATATTAAACCGTTTAAATTAATCTGCATCACGATACTGCGTTAATTTTCTACTGTGGCTAAGTGTTTTACATCAGAGTTCGGTCAAGTCACTGCTAGATGTTAGGCATAAATAACCTCGAATGTGGTCGTATTACAGAACCCATTTTCAGACTCAGTACACGGTACCACACGTTTGTAGCGAATAAATTGTCACGAAAAATAAAAAATGGGGCAAAAAAAAAATGTTTTCATGATGTCTGTATTAATTTCGATGACACTCACACCCATGTCAAAATAAGTCGTTTTAAAAAAACAGAATCAAATAAAACAAATTAAAAATATTTGATAAAAATGCAAAACAAATCCACCATTATCCTCTTTAAAAAAATTAATTTAAAAAAATCACTGCCTAGACTGCCATTATCCAAGTCTAAAGACACATACTAAATTTAAATCACAATTGTAACAATCTCTTGTGATCAAGCGCACTTTGGTGATTTGAAACAACTACCAAACCGATCTTTGCAAAATTACCTTTAAACAGAATAGGAGGGGGGTCTTTCTCAAGGATAAAGGCTGCGGTTTTTTGTTGTTGTTGTTGCTTTTGTTTGTTTTGTTGTTGTTTGTTGTTGTTGTTGTTGGGGGGAGGGGAGGGGGGGGGTAAATTTTATGTAAGTGAATGGGATATAATATATATCGGCATAATTAGGCAAGCAACTATAACAATCTACATCAAGCACGTGTGGAAAACGAACGATTTCAAGAAGTATTGCATCAGATCAAAACACCACAAATCCAACAAACTCTAATTATACAGTTCTTCACGGGGTTAACGAGTATGCGTAGATTTTTCCTAACACCCCCCCCCCCCCCCCCAACCCCCCTCCCTCCTGTTTCTTCAATTAAAAAACAAAACTACAGGGGGGAGGGGGGAACAACAACAAAAAACAAACAAACAATGACCCTTTTAAAAAAAGCACAGAGGGAAACCTTTGTTGAACTGTGGCACATCGCGTAGTTTCCAAGTTATTTCTTCAGTAAATCAACAACAACAACAAAATGGCAACTGACAGTACTCGAATGACGTCACACATACAACATGGGACACAACAGCCGATACGTGAATTTGACTACGATACCTTTCACCTGGCATGCAGTTAAATGAATTATGTCAGTACTGATAGCTCAGCAAGAACAAACAAAAACTAAAACAACAAACGATGTACACCCCCCCCCCCCCCCCCCCCACCAACCCCTCCCTCCATCGCCACCCACCCTCCCAAAGGTAACATGGAATATGAATACATACACACCACACCCGACAGACACGAGCAATCAACAGTCAAATCACGTGAAAGCTTAGTCATAAAAACACCAATACATGCATTTATAATGTATCAGGGATAACCTGCCAACAATCCACAGTCGTTTGAGAAAGAAAGAAGAAAGAAAACTGCATAGCAATATAAGTCTCGCATAGGGGCGCTTAATTACTAAAATGTCGGTGTAACTGTGAAATATCCTTTGCAGAATATCAGTGAAACACCTTCCTTCACAGAGGCGGACAGACCAATCCTCCGTCAGTCAAATATTTCACATAACGAACTCGTCATTCACTAACGTGCCCGTTCAGTCATAGTACCTTCAAAAACGGACACTCTCTTTGGGCAAAGGATGAAAACGTCGCAAAATTGAACTAGATGCAAAACGGGTGAAAAACATCACAGAGCTGAACCATCCACACGGGTGAAAACGTGTCGGCCTATACACTGGGTCCGGTTTGGGAGGTATTGTGGCGTCGGTTGATAACGCACGTTCCAAGCATCGATTTCCGGCCTACCCGTCCGCGCGCCTCTGCCATAACCACAGAGCACGTGGAGTGTGCTGACCACGAATACGTCTCAAATCCAGCCGGTAAAACAGATACAACAACTCTATTCAACTTTGGAAACGAGGTAGTGTCAACATGTTTCCCTGCTTAGAACGTCTACGGCTGATTCGCTTTGCACTGAAATACAGCTAGGTCGTTCTTATAGACTTTAAATATCGAAGCTGGGCACAAGGTGGACAGAGTATAAAGGTGGAGGGAGGGAGACAGAGGCGGTGGGGGGGGGGGGGGGGGGGGGGGGGGAGGGGTACTGATGGTGGGTGAGGGGCTGGTGGACAGGCTGTGACTGTGAGGATGGGTGGGGTGGCGATATAACATGGTAATGGTACAGCAAGGCGGGGGGGGGGGGGGGGGGGGGGGGGGGGGGGGGGGGTGGACAGGCTGTGACTGTGAGGATGGGTGGGTGGGTGGTCGGGTGTATATAATCATGGTAATGGTACAGCAAGAACATCACAACCCAGGCTGCGATAACGCGGGAAAAAACGTCCACATTTCAAGGGAGGGGTTCATCCATATATAATATATAACACCGTAAAATCACAAGCAGTTATTGAGTTAAAAACATTTATCACACAACATTGATAAATTATGTTGCAGGAACCAGTCGCAACCAGTGGCACATTTACAAACATTTACATAACAAGGAAATTATACATCCACGCAAATGTTTGAAAAAATATCATTTACAATTTTCTGTACGTAAAAAATAAAATTGTCTCTGCTCAGCAACTATTTAAATTATTATTTGTACAGTCAAAGTTTCTCGCCGGCTTAATCAATTCGTCCCTGTTTGCAACAGACAGTTGTTAAATGCCCATCCTTCTGTGTTAATGTCAGTAAAACTATTTTTCTGGGCTTTTGCGTGCACTTTTCTTTTTCAATTTTCCATGAAAATACACAGAATAACCGGATCCAGATTCTGTGGCAGAAGTGCTTTTAACTCAAAGTGGCAGAACATGGATTTTCAGTACTCAGAACATCTCAACTTCAACTCTTGAGTCTTAGCCAAGGTGTACTGCAAACGTGTGCACACGTGCATGCACGCACACACACACACACACACACACACACACACACAGACAAAACAGGGGTCAGTTGGACTGTGTGTTGAAGCTTTTCTTCACAGAAGAAGACCGAAAATGTCAATCTTTGGAAAAGACAGGAAAGGAGCGTTTTAACTTGGAGTTTGCAATAGATACTGTAGGAAGCGAGCAGTCACTTGTGAGGATGGTCTTCTGTCACAGGTTCCACAGCATTGTGAATAATTATGTATTCGATTTGTCCAGTGTTCTTTTACAGGTGATGCCTTTTTTTCTTCTCTCATTTTTTTTCTTTTCTTTTCTTTTCCCCCCTGAAGAATTCTGTTATATATATCCATTTGATGTGTCACATTTTCTTTCACAGGTTACGCCTAATCTCCTTTCTAAAGGACTCTATTGTACCATTGTGAGAATATATATTCCTTTGGTATGTCCCATTTTCTTTCACAGTTATGCCTTTTTTTCTTCTGAAAGATTCAGTTCAGTGAATTGTGTCCCTTTGATGTGTCAATTTTCTTTCACAGGTTATGCCAAACTTTTCCTCTCCAAAAGATTCAGCTGTGTCATTATGAGTATAATTATCCCTTTCATGTGTCCAGTTTTCTTTTCACAGGTTATGCCTAACTTTTTCCTTTCTTTTTTTCTCAAGGACTCCTGATGATGAAGTGTTGCTTAATGTCCTCAGATGTCAGTTGACATATTAGGGACAAGCTGAGACCAATGCCGAAGCATGGTTCAGTATAGCTTTACGTCCATGGAAACCATAAGGCTCGTTAGGACAGACAGCCCAGGATGGCCACCTTGACTCTCACACAGCTCCTGAACTATGAACTCAAGGATTCAGCTGTACCATTGCGAATTATATCCATTTGATTTGTCCACTGTATTTTCACAGGTGTCAGGTGGTGCCTACCTTTTCTCCAAAAGGTTCAATTGTATCAGTGTGAAAATATATGTGGATATAAATCCACATTTTAGGCATTTGACCGGCTCACTTCACTTTTTGATGTAAAACATTTTTTAAGGCTCAGTCAACTGTGTTGTGAGCATCTGCTAGGTTAGATTACATTCAGATACAGTAACACTAACAGCAACATATGTAACATATAACAAAAAAAATAAAAAATGAGTCGGAGACCAACATCATAGTTAATTCCGAAAGGAAACAGCTGTGAATAATGTGAAGTAACCGCGTCCAGGCATTTACTTTAAAATAAGTTTAAGTGCATATTAATGAATAAAACAATGAGTAAACTACTGAAAAGACCAGTGGCATTGCCTGAATTTATGGAAAAGGCTACAGAAGTTTTACATCTTTGTGTGTGTGAGTGTGTGTGTGTGTGTGTGTGCGTGTGTGTGTGCATGTGCATGTGCATGTGTGTGTGTGTGTGTGTGTGTGTGTGTGTGTGCATGTGTACGTGTGTTTGTGTGTGTGTGTGTGTGTGTGTGTGTGTGTGTGTGTGTGTGTGTGCACTGCTATTATAGGGCAATGGACAAAGCAGAGGCACCAGAAAAATGACTCAACCAGTAGAGAATCACTTCAGTTACCCAGCAAAATCACCATTTCATGCAACTTAAAAGAGGTCATCTTTTTAAAACTTTTTTTTTAAATGTGTACATGCTTGAATAAGACACTCCCGAGCACTGACACTAATGAGCAGGGAATGAAGTACTTTAGTATTCATCATATTATTCATCACTGATGTTGGTCGTTCGAGAGCTGGAAAACGTTCACAACAGCTTGGAGGTCAAGCCCCAAAAATAGCACACGCATTCTTAGCGACCACTGTTAACTCTGAAAAAACAAACAAAAAACAAAAATCACATTCAGTCTTGAGCACGAAGAAAACACAAGTTTCTTGGTACTTTCCTGTTTCCAGCTTTGCCCACTTCACAATGATGGCAGAACTTTCCTTTGCATGAAGAAATAGAGAGAAACAAATTGCCAACACAATTTTCATGACAACAGCAAAACAAAAAGTAGTCTTTCACATACTGCCCATATTATTTACAGCGTCATTTTAGTAGTCAGCTTCTGTGGATTTTTGTTACGATAAATTACCGTCATTGGCTTGAAGTCAAGTGTTCTCGGATTTACTTGGCTTTGATGGAGAGATTCTGTTATCCTTCCTTGGAATTATACACGGCATTGGCACAACGGCGCTACTGGTACTACAGCTAGCTTTTCTATAGACCTAACTAAGCAGCAAAATGGCACAGCATCACAACTGAAAGTAAAACTAGCCTTTCCATCCAACTAACCAGCATGCTGTCCTTGGCAAATAATGGTGGGCTAACTTAATACAGGCAAAAATCTGAAACAGAACGAGGCCCGGAGCACTCATGCAGAATCAACACACAAGGGAGTTAATTAGCACTTGAAATAAATACATCACACAAGTACAACGACAAAGACCCGAGTCACCTACAGTAACTCTCAGCTGGCATGCATGTAAACACACGGAACATAAACTCCGCCAGAAGTACATCCTCTTTCGAGAATGTACATCTGGTGGAGTTTATGTACCTTGTATTTACACTGATGCCAGGGGAAAGTGAGAGTTACCGTAGGCAACTCAAGTCTTTGTTGTTTACTTGTGTTGCATATTTCAAGCACTAATTAACTCCCTTGTGTGTTAATACTGGCAATCAACCAATCAACGAATTCTTCATGCTACCAAACTGGCATCACAGAGCTTTCTCTGCTGTCTGACTCCAGCATGAAAACCAAAACACTAGTCACCAAGAACTGATGCCTATGGCGTCTTAAGTTTCTTGTACAGTATATATTTCCAGACTGACAGATTTCACTCTGGAAACAAATGCATGTACATATCTTAGATTAAATCTGAAGCTTTAAAAATATAAAACTGATGATGTTTGCATGCGTCTTTGTAAACTCTGACCTAAAACTGTTAAACGAGTTTTACGGACAATGTATCACAAGGCTTATTTTGTAGTTCAGTACTTTGACTTTGGCCTGCGCACATCTTTTGGTTTGAAGTACAGCATGAGCACGGTCCATCTGCAGACTGCCCTATTACAGTATCAGCGTGCTGGCCAATGCCTTGTACTTGTGGACGCTGGTCACATGGTCCAACATGTGTGAGCAGCATGTTCACTACTGCACCCTCGGATACCATGTCGACTCATACACTTATGGACATCCTTCAGAGTCATCACTTGTGGACATAACACCAACTCCAGGACTTGGTGACATCATGTTTGACTATTCCAGCACTTCAGGACATCCTGTTAATTCCTGCACTTGTAGACATCATGCAAGCTTTCACACTTACTGACATCAGACCTGTTCACATCCAGCACTTGGTGACATCATGTTAACTCCTGCACTTAAGACATCCTGTTAATTCCTGCACTTGTAGACATCATGCAAGCTTTCACACTTACTGACATCAGACCTGTTCACACCCAGCACTTGGTGACATCATGTTAACTCCAGCACTTCAGGACATCCTGTTAATTCCTGCACTTAACCGTAGGTCTACATCATGCAAGCTTTCACACATCAGACCTGTTCACACCCAGCGCTTGGTGACATCACGTTAACTCCAGCACTTCAGGACATCGGGCAAAGTCAGCACTCGAGGACATCACGTCAAAACTCCCACACTTCCGGAAACCGCTTTAACTCTCACATAATTTGTGGGCTTTTTTGGGGGGGTTTCCAGGTGCATCACTTGCGGACGCCGACAGGTAAAATCCAGTCCTTGGAAGTAAACCACACTGTTCACTTACATTACAGGCTGTCGCCTCATCCACTCGGATTTCATTCTTTCCAAATCCTGTTGTGCTTGCTGGTTATTTTCGGTCGCTTCGTTTGAGTTGCGTGTAGCGAGGGTTAAGGAAAGCCACAAACAAAGGGAACTCTGGCTTCAACGTCAGAGCCTCGCAGGCTGGCACTGGAAAGAGTTCAGGGCAGTGACGTCACTGGCGCCAGTCCACCCAGCAGCTGGCTGGCCCTGCGCTGGTCGGCCGCCGGACAGGGCTTGTGTTCGGTTCTCAGGTTGGGGGCTGGCAGGTCTTTCACACTGTCGTTTCTGCAGAAAACCAAACGCATGTTGCTTAGTGGATGTTCATCAGTGGAATGAATAAACATGCAATCTGTCATTGTAGCGCTGTGTCAGTGGGCACAGACTGGAGGAGACCAACAACAACAACAAGCATAAACACAAACAAAAGAATGACAAAGAGCAACAAAAGGGAGATAATCATGCTAAGTGGCAAAGCTGGCCGCTGTACGTTCAATACCAAAGTTGTTTCCCTTAGACTACTTGCATGTGGCTCAGTCCAGCGTGTCAAACATCGCTGATCGGGCATGATTGACAGTTTCGTTTCAGTATTGCTTTACGTCCACAGAGACCGTACGGACAATTAGGGATGAGAGCCCAGGACATCCACATCGACTCTCACACAGCTCCTGAGCTCGGACTGACAGATAAACTAAACATGATGCTTAAGGTCCACAGAAACCACAGACTGGCAGACTTCAATGTTTCAAAGTACTAGCCAGTCATCTGTTTCTTTCACAAGTTTGGTATATTAAGGTGCTTTCAACATGCTCTTTCCTTTGGAGTCAAACCCAAGAGTTTGGGGATTGTGTATCATTATTATGTCTCTGTCCGTGTACATTTGAGTTCTTTCCTTTGGAGTCAAACCCAAGAGTTTGGGGATTGTGTATCATTATTATGTCTCTGTCCGTGTACATTTGAGTATGTGTTCGGGTGTGGGGGCAGTGGGTGAAAGTGTATGTGATTGTTACTTTAACTATGGCAGAAAGTATGTGAGAGATTTATATATATATATATATATATATATATATAATACAATTATATTATACAACACTTTATTATATGATGATTTACACATCATATTGAGAGTATACAAAATTATTTCAGGATCTCAGGGTGCATGTGTATTTGCATTTGAGATACAGATAAGGTGAAAACGATTATGTGCATAGATACATGTGTGTGTGTGTGTGTGTGTGTGTGTGTGTGTGTGTGCAGGTGTGCGTGCGTTTGTGCATGCAGGTGTATTTTAAGCTGGTGTTGTTTTGGTGTAATTTATTGACATATGTTTTGTTTTGTTTTCATAATCTTAAGATCAGTCTGATAATTATCATTTATGCAAAAATATTTTAAATAAAAAGGAAGAAGAAAAATCTCCGGACAATGGGCACTGTGTGGTGAAAACAGCCCACAAATAATTCTCTCTCTCTCTCTCTCTCTCTCTCTCTCTCCCCCCCCCCCCCCCCCGATGTAAGAGCTCTTTAAAATGTGTACATATTGTAGTAGCTACAATCCAGCAAAACAATTACTTTTTTTTAATTGCTCAGATAAAACATGACCCCTACAATTTTTTAAAAATCAAAAAAATCTGCCACTAAAATATCCCTGGCTATCACCATGGCTGGGCTTGTCAGTGAGTTATCATTTTGGGTTTGAGTCAATCGACCCGGACAAAATCACAGTTATAATTACTAAAGTGATTGTAAGAATGACGCAGAGCCATCGTTTCCAGTCAGTGTCTCAGACTGTTGCAATTACTAAAGTGATGGTAAGAGTGATGCTGAGCCATCGTTTCCAGGCAGTGTCTCAGACTGTTGCAATTACTAATGCGATTGTAAGAGTGACGCTCAGCCATCGTTTCCAGTGTCTCAGACCGTTGCCATTACTAAAGTGATTTATAACAGTGACGCCGAGCCATCGTTTCCAGTCAGTGTCTCAGACTGCTGTCATTACTAAAGTGATTATAAGAGTGGCGCTGAGCCATCGCTTCCAGTCAGTGTCTCAGACTGCTGTCATTACTAAAGTGATTATAACAGTGGCCCCTGAGCCATCGCTTCCAGTCAGTGTCTCAGACTGCTGTCATTACTAAAGTGATTATAACAGTGACGCCGAGCCATCGCTTCCAGTCAGTGTCTCAGACTGCTGTCATTACTAAAGTGATTATAACAGTGGCGCTGAGCCATCGCTTCCAGTCAGTGTCTCAGACTGTTGCCCTTTTTCTTTTCCTTCTCTTGAACTTGGACTGACTTGTTCGAGTTCGAGTCAAATTTTTGCCTAAAATGAGTGTTGAATGTATGTATGTATACATGTATGTCCGTGAACAAAATCTTATTCTGATGCTTAAAACTGCATATTTGTAAGAACTTGTAACTGCATCAATTGCTTACTCGTGTTAATATAATTTTTATATTATATATGTATATAATATGTTTGTAGCATAGTTGTCCTTTAGTACAGCAAGGACTGGCTGTTAGATAGGTCCAAATGGACATAATGCTAATATCCTTGAGTATTATGTTTTCTAGTTTGAGTTTGAGTTCCTTCTTCTTTTCTTCTTCTTCTTTTTTATTTTATTTTTTACTTGCTGGTTTGTTTGTTGTTGTTTGTGTGTGTGTGTGGGGGGGGGGGGGGGGGGGGGGGGGGGGGGGGGGAGTAAAAGGAAGGGAAGGGGCTACAAAGTGACTCATTATAAAGATATCGATACCCAGTCTTCAAGTTACCCTTAAATCGCTACACTGAATTAGTCAAAACAGCTGTGGAGAGGTATCTTAGCGCCTGTAACATAATTAATAATTATACACACATTTAACTGCGCCAAGGAACAAACAAAAGGTACCGACACTGCACTCATGCATAGGGTTACCTTAACCCTTACAGCGCCTGTGTGACAGTAACTGAGCCCACCAAGCTTCTCGCCGACATCACATTTACGTGCCCAAATCAGGGACTATTTTGTAAGTAAGTAAACTGGTGCTTTACGCCCAGTCAACCAGTGCTGTTATATCAGGGCGATGACTATTTTGTAAGAACTGGTAATGAAAGAAGTACAACACTCAAAGTGGTGAAAACTTGAACCATTTTACATTATTCTGCACAACAACAACAACAAAAACAGAAAAAACAAACAGAAGAACTGGTTCAGAAATAAGGAAGTTACGGGTGTTTATAGACAGTGACTGTACGTTTGGTGCCAGTCAGAAAAACAGCTGGCACCGGGAGCAGCTGCATTCCAGAACTGCTGGCGCGGAAAGCGTTGCAAAGCCTGCGTCGGTGTGCGACCTGGCCATACCCGGTCAGTGCCACACAAGTGAACCAGACTTGCGAGCAAGCGAGCAAGCAAGCAAGTCAGTTGCACCTGGCCCCTTGTGCAGCTTAAACAAGCTAGTGCCGGCACAAGTTCAATGTTGCCTTACGTCCACAGCAGTAAACATGGTGCTTAACGTCCACAGAAACTGTACGGCTTATTAGGGACGGGGAGAAGGGGGGGGGAGGGTTATGGAGGTGAGGGGAGCGGGAGATTATATACCTATCGCCACTGTCACCACCAGAATGATTCCTGCATTAAGATGGGCAGCGATGAGAGCCATTTTGATGTTTCAGTACGAAGTGATGGACAAAGTCACAAGCCAGTGTCCACAAACCACAATTAGCAGTTGAAGAGAAAGGAGAGCCGAAACGGTATCGAACCGAGGTCCTTCTGCTTACCAGCCTAACGCCTTACCACTGGGCCAAACCGGCTCACTACGTCCACAGCGACCGTAAAGATCTAATTATGGACGGGGAGCCCCGGGGCGGCTATACCTCTTCTTTCACACAGTCCCGAGCTCTGTGCCTGCCTGCACATGCAGTCAGCCGTTAAAGCCTAATCTTTCCAGTCGCGCACGCGGTTCGTGTTGCGTAACCTTGCTTGTCGGTACGAAGGTCGTTTGCACACTCCACGTCTCGCTTTCCGGCACCTTTCTTTTCGGAGGAACGATGTCGTAAACCGATGTTTGGGGTTTGGGTCAGTTAGTGTTGTTGTTTTTTGTGTTTTTTGTAATCATTCTGTTGTTGTTGTTGTTTTTCCTTCTTCTTCTTCTTCGAAATATATTATGCACAGCAAAAACAATAAAAAAGAAGAAGAGGAAAAAAGGGGGATAAAAAAGCGAGAAAGGAAGGAACATCTTCCCAAAACACACGCGGAACACAGGAACACACACGCACCCCCCTCCCCTACACACACACAGAGGCACGCCCCCACCCTCCCCCCGTTCACGCACGCAACCAGCCTCACCCTCCACACACGCACACATGCTCTCTCTCTCTCTCTCTCTCTCTCTCTCTCTCTCTCTCTCTCTCTCTCTCTCTCTCTCTGACTGTGAATGTCTTGGTTATTAGTAGTACTGTAGCAACGGCAGATATGTGAGTCGGCCTTTGTGCTAATAATTATCTCACCGTTGAGAAATAAAGTTTAATCAATCAATCAACTCTCTCTCTCTCTCTCTCTCTCTCTCTCTCTCTCTCTCTCTCTCTCTCCTCACACACACACACACACACACACACACACACACACACACACACACACACAACACACACACACACACACACACACACACACACACACACACACACACACACACACACACAAGGAGTGTAGGAAACGAACAAGCGAAATGAGAGATGAGGGAATGGGTGAGAGTGGAAGAAGACGAGGAAAGCGAGGAGAGGTGGAGCGGCAGGAATGAACAACAACTGAGTGTCAGACGATGATGATGATGATGATGATGATGATGATGATGATGATGATGATGATGATGATGAAGTGATGCTTAATGTCCTCAGATGTCAGTTGACCTATTAGGGACCTATTAGGGACAAGCTGTGACCAATGCCGAAGCATGGTTCAGTATAGCTTTACGTCCACGGAATCCAGAAGGCTCGTTAGGACGGACAGCCCAGGACGGCCACCTCGACTCTCACACAGCTCCTGAACTATGACGAACGTCAGTCGTCAATGTTGAGTTGTGACCAGGTACGGAGGGTGCCACTCCGCCAGAGGCGACGAAGGGCGACTCACACTGACTGGTAAACGCGATGAAGACAGTATCAATTTTATCTTTCATCCCAGCCCAGCCAAGCAAAACTGAGACTAGAACAGCGCAATGGAAAACGGGGAGAGATATATATATATATATATATATATATATATATATATATATATATATATATATATATATATATATGCAGGCTCACGACGCTTAGCACTGAAATACAAGCGAACAGACAGAAAATGGAGGAAGGAAAGAAGGGGGAAGGAAAGAGGATAGATATATATATATACACACACACACACACACACACACACACACACACACACACACACACACACACACAGTAAAGAGTATCCTCTGAATTTTTTATCAGCATAGGCTAACAAGCTGATTTTATTTTACTAGGGTAGTGGAGCAGAGAGAATGAATGACTCAGACAGACAGACAGAGAGACAGAGTGAGTCAGAGCAGGAAGACACAGAGAGAGGGAGGGGGGGAGAGGAGAGAACAAACAGACACACAGACAGACAGAGACAGAGATAAAGCGAGAGAGAGAGAGAAAGGAGGCGGGAGGAGAGGGAAGAAGAAGAGAGAGACGGACAGGGAGGGAAGGAGGGGGGGGGAAGAAAAAGAGAGACAGAGAGGGGGACAGAGAGACACAGACACAGAGAGCGGACAGAGAGAGGAAAGGAAGGAGAGGGATGAGAGAGAGAGAGGCGGGGAGAGAGGAGAGGAGAGAGAGAGAGAGAAGAGAGAGAAGGAGGAAGAAAGAAAAGAGGGGGGGTGAAACTTGACACACACAGAGACAGACAGAGAAGGAGAGGGGGTGAGAGAGAGAGAGAGACGCGAAGGAGAAAGTAAAGAGAGAAACAGGGAGAAAGGGAAAAAACGCCACACAGACCCGTTATCGTGTGATACCGGAATGAATCAACGACACACACCCCCCCCCCCCCCCCCCCCCCCCCGGATAAAAACAAACAAACAAAAACACGAAAAGCAGAACAAACAAAATACACAAACGACTGATTTACGGAGCGGTGGGGGGGGGGGGCAGCAGTGTTACAAGTGACAGAAACCCAACACAGAAGTCGCAGGGGTTAGAATGCAGAACTTGGAACGAATGACGCAAAGGACATCAACAAACTGCAAAAATGAGATCCCAGCAAACTGTTCCTTCCTTATCTATAGATACGTGTATAGACGCTGCAACACAGGAAGTAAAGCTACGCGCCGCACAAGACGACCAAGTTCACATTGTGGGAAATGCGACACGCGCTGAATAAGACGATCAAGTTTACAACACGGGGTCGCATTCTGAGAAATGCAACAAGCGCTGAGTAAGACGAGCAAGTTTACAACACGGGGTCACATTCTGTGAAATGCGACAAGCGCTGAATAAGACGATCAAGTTTACAACACGGTGTCACATTCTGGGAAATCCAACCTGATGAAAGATGGTGTGGGGGGGGGGGGGGGGGGAAATCCAAGGCGACTCCTCGTGCCGAAAAAACTAAATGACCAAAACATACAAAAGGGTGAGTCACGAACACTTTCAAAAAGCAGGCATGCAAATGGTCTGTGTGTGTGTGTGACATAACTACCTTTGACAAACGAGGCTGTGTGTGTGTGTGTGTGTGTGTGTGTGTGTGTGTGTGTGTGTGTGTGTGTGTGTGTGTTCTTCCTTTTTGTTGTTGTTGTGTTGTTTGTTTTTGATTTGTTTTCTAAAACAAAAACAAACGATCAAAAATGTGATCAATAAACCATAACGTTGTTTGATCAGCACCTCGTCTTGCCTTTTTTTTTCTTTTTTTCTTTTTCTTTTTTTAGCGTCCTCGTTTTCAAGAACCTTTTGTGTGTTTAGAAAGTCAAGAACAAAAATAAATTAACAACAACAATATAAAAAAAAAAAAAAGGTATCCAAAAAGGCTAGCACCCCTTACCTTTGATACTCTTCTTGTCACTCGTGGCCTTGGTCCCGGTTCCAGGAGCTGACGCGGCCTCGGGCACGTGATCACCGTTCTCAGAGGACGGCAGTCGTCCGAACGCCGTGCCGGCCCCTGGCAGACGTCTCTGGAACTTCGGCGGCTCGCTCACTTCCGGTCGACCGAACCGCGACGCCGCCGGAGGTTCGCTGGCTTCCGGTCGGCTGAACCTCGAGGGCGCGCGCGGCTGTTCGCCGGCTTCCGGTCTGCTGTAGAGTATAGACGCCGGTTGCGTGGAGGGCGGTTCCGGACGATCCGAGTTGTTGTAGTGCGAGGTCGGCCGCGTGGTTCCCGAGGCCGGGAACGTCCAGCTGGGCGGAGAAGACGCTCTCGAGTCCTTAGGTGCAGCAGCGCCTTCTCCCGTGCGGTAAGACCCGCCTTCCCCGGACGAGAAGGACGAGTCCAGGTCGGACCGTGCCTCCTTGCCGCTGCCGCTGCCGCTGCCGCTCCTGTCCAGCGCCGTCGGGGCCTTGCTCTCGGATTTCGCGTCGAAACGTTTGGAGATCTCCGACACGCCGAGCCTTCGCGGTTCCTTTTCGTAGACGCCGTCCCCTGACGAAAAGGAGGAGTCCAGGCTGCTGTTGCCGGCCCCGCCGCCGTCGCTCTTCTTCTCGCTGCTCTTGTCCTTGGAGCGCCCGAAGAACTGCCGCCACGACCTCGTGGGGCTGAACTGCTGCTTGGAGTCCTTGTCCGGACTCTTGGGAGCGTCTCTGTGCGAGCCTTTCGCCGCGTCCTCGCGGGCGCCGTCTCTGAGATCGAGGCCCGGTTTCTGCTCGGCGCTGGAGGCCGTGGGGAGCTGCGACGGCGGCGTCTCTGGAGAGGGGGTGGTGGTGGTGGGGTCTGAACGTCCTGCTGCTGCGTCTGAGGAAGGCGGGGAAGAGTCCTCAGTCCTGACAAACGCACTTTGATAATGAACACTGGGCGACAACACGGTCACACCGTCACTGACACCGTTTATGGCTCTGTGAGCTGGTCGCGGAACTGTCTCTGGCCGCGACGACGACGACGACGACGACACGGTTGGCTTGTGAGCGTCGCCAGCCGACGAGGGGAAGGTCCTGGTGGGCTGATCAGTGAAGAGAGTTCTTTTCGCCGGCTTGGATGGCTCCCTGCCGGGCTCTGCTCCTTGCCCTTCTCCTGCGCTACTGATCGAAATGGAAGGCACCTCGGACGTTGTCTTGACGCTGCTCTTGACGAAGGCGTCTGTCGGCTGACCCTTCGCCGTCTCCTCAACGGCGGAGGGCTCTTTCTTCTCCTTCTCCTTGTCCTTGTCCTTCTCCTCCTCCGGCCTCCCCGCCGCCTTGCCCTTCTTCTCGAACATGGCCCGGATCTGAGCGAAGGGGATGATGGGGATGGGCATGAGGTTCTTGTTCTTCTCCTTCTCCCTCAGCTTCTCGCTCGGCAGCTTCACGGGCAGGGCTGGCGCCTTGCGCTCGCCAGGGGGCGCTGAGGCGAGGAGCGCGGGCGAGTGGAGGGACCTGGGGTGGCTGGGGGGCACCACGCGGGTCCTGATGACGACGTTGGGGGCGGGCGGGGCCGTGGAGGCGCAGGGCGAGGAGACGAGGCTGGGCGAGAAGGAGAAGGAGTTCATGGTGGAGTTGGAGCCGTACTTGAGCAGGCAGCTGCTGCTCTTGGACAGCGACGACTGCCTGAACCAGTCCGGCACGTTCAGCTTCTGCAGGGACTTGGTCACGCGCAGCTCGTGCACGGAGGGCACGCGCTTCAGGGTGTCGGCCCCCTCCTCCCCGACGTCGTCCAGGTTGGTCTCCAGCGTGCACAGGCTCTTGGACTTCTGGTACTTGCGGTAGGCGAAGCGGCCCTTGCCCGTGCTCCTGTGGGTCTGCGAGGGCGGCGCCATGATGAGCCCTCGGCCCTTCTGGTCGAGGTCCTCGCCACCCGGACGCTCGCCGCCGGCCACAAGGTCGGACATGCTGGCCGACCTCTGCAGCGGCTCGTGAGGCTGAAAGAGGCAGTCAAAAATGTCAAGGTTAGTCTCGGGGAAGAAGCTGGTCTCTAGCGTTTCCCCGGTGTCAATGTCCGTTTCGACCAGCGACGTGACGGAGCCGTAACGCCGCAGGTGCTGCGGCAGGTCCACCTGCAGGTTCTCGATGGACAGCGTCTTGTTCAGGATGTTCCTGCGGCCCTGCGGGGTCAGGATGCAGTCCTCGTGCAGGTGGTCGATCAGGGACCGGTCGAAGGACGACTCGGAATGCCTGGAGTAGTTCAGCATGTACTGCAGCTTCTCCAGCTGGTCCTGGCTGCTGAAGGTAGGGGAACGGAGCCGCTTGTTGGGCGACTTGTAGCGCCGCTCCTTCATCTGCTGCTGCGACTGCTTGTGGGCGGCGAACTGATCCTGAAGGGAGCCTGAGCCAGAGCCGCTGCTGTCGAGGCTCTCCGCGCTGAGGAAGTGCTTCCTGGACGCCAGGATCTTGAGGCGACTGGGCAGCACCATGTGGTCGGGGAGGGTGAAGGGAGCGATCAGCGGTCGCGGCTGGGTCCTCTGCTGGTTCAGCTTCCTTCGGATTTCCTTCAGGCTTCGTGGCCGCCTCTCCTCGAACGCCAGCGGGGCGCTGTGCTTCTGCCGGAACAGCAGCTCCTCCTCCTCCTCCTCCTCCTCGTCTCTGAGCGAGGAGTCGGAGTCGCTGTCTGCCGGAGACGCGCCCGCCTGGAACACCTCGTCATCGTCCCTGGCCGTTTCCGGGCCCGAGGGTGTCCCGGCCGTGTCGCCCAGCGACTTGCTTCGGGGCATCGGGGTGGGTCTCGTCATCTGTCGGGGTTTGGCGCGAGGGGCCTCCTGGTGAAGCAGAAAGCGTTCAGCACCTGCAGAAACCAAGTCCTCCCCTGGGCTCTCCTCGGGGCTCCTCTCCTCGTTACTGTCCTCTTTGCTCGCGAAGCTGTCCTCTCTCCCGCCTTCGGCACTGTCCATTTTCTCCACGGCCTGCTCTCCTGCTGCCCTGTCGGGTGCTTGGCGATTTTTCGCGCTGTCTGCCCGAGGTGGTTTTTGGGGCTGGGCTCTTCTCGGCTCAGCGAAGGCCGGCTTGATGTCCTGGTGAAGGAGAGCGGCGGGTTGGAAGAAGAGGATCGGAGCTCCTTCCTCCAGTTTCACGGTCGAGTCAGGCTGCGCTGGCTTGTAGCTGTCCGTCTTTGCTGCCTTGCTCATGACATCGTGTGCCTGTTCTGAAGGCATGGTATCATGTGCCTGTTCTGTGGACGAAGTGTCTCTATGGGGCTGACCGATTATTCGTTTATCCTGGGATTTCTCTGATGCTTCGTCCTCAGGCTTGTTTTTTCTTTCGCCGAGTCTGTCTTTGCTATCGTCGGCTGTCTCTTTCCTATCAGACGACCTCATAACCTCCTTCTTCTCCTCCTTTTTCCTGCTATCAAGGATTTCGTTTGAATCGTCACTCTTGTTTATGCTGTCACCACTCCTGTACTCCACGTCACCTAACCGGCCTCTCCTGTTGTCCCTCCTCCGTTTCCTGTCGTCTCTCTCGCCGCTGTTGCCTCGTCTTCTCCGTCGCCTCCTCTCGCCTCGTCCGCCCACCCTTTCGTCGGACACTTCGTCGTCGCTTCTGTCCACTCTATCGTCAGGTCTCTCTCCCCTGTCGTCGGCCTTAGCCCGTCTGCCGTCCATCCTCGCCATCCTCTCTTCGAAGCTGTCTTTCGAGGCGTCGTCCACCTCCTCCTCGTGGACCTTCCCCGCGACCTGCGCGGGCAGCCGCACGTTGTTGCCTGACTGCAGGAAAGCGAAGTCCGTCTCCATCCTCTCCCGGGCCTGCGTGCTGTCGATGTCGAAGGAGGTGTCCAGGACGCCGCCGCTGCTGGCTTCCGCCTTGGAACTCTTCTCCTCCTCTTCCTCCTCCTCGCCCCGCCCAGCGCCCTCGTCCTCACCCTCGCTTTCACAACACACCTCCTCCGAGTCCGTGTCCTTCCGGTCCAGATTCTGGGACACGGAGGACACTGCTGGCAGAAGCGGCGGCGGCTGGGGCCTCGGGAACTGGAAGACCTCAACGTCCGCGGGCGAGGCGAGGTTCCCGCTGAGGATGCAGGCGTCGCCCAGGGGCGCCGGGATGGGGAAGCTGGCGGGGGTGAACTCGGTCTCCGAGCCGAGGGCGGGCCGGTGGAGGTCCTGCACGAAGGCGGAGTACTCGTCGTAGTAGTCGACGGCGGCGGCGGCGCCGCCCTCCAGCTGGCCCGCCATGCTCTCGCTCGTGCAGGGCACGGAGTTGATGAGGGTCTCGAAGTCCGGGAAGAACGGCTTGTCCACCAGGAAGATCCGCCTCTCCGTCCTCGAGCTCTCGGACTCGCAGCGCGTGAAGGTGTAGCCCCTCGGCATCTCCTCCATGGCGTTGGAAACGCGGGCGTCGGAGAAGGGGTTGTCAGCCGAGGTCTGGGCGGACGAGGGGTGGCTGAGGCTAAGAGCGGGGCCTTTTTCCAGCAACGCCGGCATGCGAACGGTGGGAGACTCGGGTATGGGCGCCGCCTTGCCCGCCTCTCTTCCCCAGTCGGGTTTCTGCGGGGTGCTGGTCACGCCGTGGGTTCCCTTCAGGCCCGGGGCCGGGAAGGACGGCGGCGGCAGGGAAACAGACGGCGAGTCTGGCACGACGACGCTGTCCTCACGAGCGGCTGTTGCCGTCGGCGGAGAAAAGAACACCGGTTTGGAGACGGTAGGGGACGCGACCACTTCCAGCGTCTTGGCGTCCGTGTCGCTCTTCGGCTTTGCCGATGTTGGTGACGTCTCCGCGGCAACGCCTGAACTCTCCGTTTCTCTTTCTCTCTCGGGGCTGCGACTGCGACTGCGACGACGACGACGACGACGACCTACGCGCCGCGCGAACGGTTCTTCGTCCAGTTCGATTAAGTACGAGTCGATGGAGTGAGTGTCCGATTTCCGACTGGCACTCCTGTCGAGGTCCGAGTCGTTTCTCTCACCACTTCGGTACGAGTCCGTGTCGCTTCTTACACTCCGGTCAGATTTCACCGACACTCTGTCACTACCGACACCCAGCCTTCCGGCCAGCGGCTCTTCTTCCGCCTCACTTACGGGCAGGTCCGGCGTTCCGGTCACGATGGCGTCCGTGTCAACTCGCGTCACGTCCTTGGCGGGTTGGGTTCTGGGTTCACTCGGCGACACGTCGTCGAAGTCGGTTTCCATGGCTACGGCTGAAGTCCTGGTCCTGCCGCTCCTTCGACGCGCGAACGGTTCCTCTTCAAATTCTGTCAGCAGCGGGTCCCGGTTCTTCCGCACTTCTTTCTCAGGAACGGCGGTGTCTGTTTTTGCGTCACGGTCTGCGGGCGAGTGGTCGGGGTATGACTCGACGTCAATGTCCGTTTTCGCGACAGCCTGGTCCCTGCCCCTCGGTCTCACGACGGAAGGTTCTTCTTCCAGTTCAACCAAGAAGGGGTTGGCACCGACAGGCCCGTCTGGTTCCGTGTCACTGGGTGCACTTCTGTCTGCTTCACTGTCACTGTGTGTGGCACTTCTCTCTGGTTCACTGTCACTGTGTGTGGCACTTCTCTCTGGTTCACTGTCGCTGTTTGTGATCATGTCAATATCTGTCTCCAGTGTGTGCGACGTTTCCGGGTGTCTGCTGCTTCTAACGTCAGTGCCTGCTTCCGGAAACGTGCCTCTGCGAGCGGGAGATCTGTCTCTACGACCAGGAGATCTGTCTCTACGAGCTGGAGACGAGTCTCTAAAGTACGGGGACCTGTCTCTGCGACAAGGAGACCGGTCTCTACACCCTGGGGAACTGTCGCTACGGCCAGGAGACCGGTCTCTGCGACCTATCCTTCTGGCGAAAGGCTCGTCCTCAAACTCCGTCAGGAAAGAATCGATAGCACCGGGAGTTTTTGCCTCGCTGACAACCTGGGGATTCGGGCCACTCGCTCTCTCTGCGTCCTCTCCGATTTCTAACCCAGCGTCCGCCATTTTGTCCAGGTCCGTTTCCATTTCTGCGTCTTGAGCGAAAACAGTTTTATCTCCGCCGGAATCGACGTCAAAGTGCGCGTGTTTGTCAATAAAAGTGTCAGAGCCGCCGGAAACGTTATCGTCGGGAATCGAGCTGTCTGGCGCGTGAACGCCGCACGCCGGATCAATACTAGCACCTGTCGCCGTTTCGAGCGCCTGTGGCGGCTGAGTTGATAACGGGGTCGTGTGTAACTGCGCAACATCGGGTGAGCCGACCTCAGCGTCGACCTCGGCCGTGGGCATCTGTGTCAGCGAGTCTGGGAAGTCGTCAAGCGTTTTCTCGCCCTCTGAATCAGAATCTCCGGAACTAGCGCTTCCCTCTTCCTCTAAACTGTTCCCATCGTGCTCCGAGCCACCCCCCTCCCCTCCGCTTTCCTCGAAACCTTCGGGCACCGAGCCCTGTCCGTTCTCAGCGCGCGCAGGTTGAAAAAGGCCACTGCTGTCCGCGTCGTTTACAACAGGAACGCTCACGCCGTACCTGTCCGCGAAAGAGCGAGTCTGCGGCTGCTCCGACGACGCCGTGACGTGATCGTACTGAAAGAACCGAGGGCCGTGCTGCGGCGACGATTCCAAGGAGCCCTCTTTGCTGTCGGAGGACGCGGAACCGCGATGCACCACGGTCTGCACCGACTCGTCACTCTCAGAGTCGTCTGCGTCTTGAGAGTGGGAGCTGGAGTTGTCGGACCTGACCGGAATGAGCGGAGAGTCCAAGTTGAAAACATCCTCCACCACTTCCTGAGACGACGGTTTCATCGCCGGCAGACCTGTCGGAGACGCTGCTTGTTTCGAGCCGAGGGGCAGCGGGTCCGGAGGCGGGCAGACGGGTGGGGGTCGCGCGGGTGGGGGTGGGGGTGGGGGTGGTAGGCGCGGGCGTGTGGCTAGCTGCTTGAGCGAGTCGTGGTCGTCGCTGGAGCTGAGGAAGTCGTCGGAGTCCTCCTCGATGATGGGCTCGAGGAGAGAGCAGCAGTACAGCTCCTCGTCCGAGTCCAGCTCCCGGGGCTGCACCTCGTCGCTGTCGCCGCTGACGTTGCACAAGTCCTCGCCGCTGTCCGGCGGCCACTCGAAGCACGTGGTGCCGTCCTCCATGAACTCTCGGTCACTGTCCGACAGCTCCCGGCCGTCGTCCGCTGCCGCTGCCCTGTGGACGAACAGGCCGTCCCTCGTCGCTGCCGTGGCCGTGTCCATGTCCGACACCAAGTTCCTGCTGATTGTGGCGCCGACGGAAAAGTCGTCACCGTCCGATGGCAGGTACACAGGTGGGGCGGACGTGAAACACTTCATCAAGTCCACAGAGCTACACTCCTGCCCGTCCACGCTGCTGATGCTCACCGCCAGCGAGTGGTAGCCGCTGTCGCTCTGTGGCAACACGCCTGCCGTGTCACTCGCCGGGCTGTTATCTCCATCGGCGTCACCCCTGTCGTCTTCATCAATGTCAGGTTCGACTATCTGCCGGTCACTGACGTGGTTGGGGTGGGCGGCGGCGGCGGCGGTGGCAGTGGCTGAGGCGTACAGCGCGGCTCGTCGTCGTCTGCCAGCTTCGTCAGTTTCCGCGTCGTTCATTTCGTCAAGCAGACGCCACGAAAACATGATGGTGATGATAGCGGCGATGGCTGCCGTTAGGAAACGCTCGAAGGCGCCGTCGCCCGGTGGGAGCGCCCCACCTTTCGGCACCCAACCATCCATGACGGGAGGTGGAGGTGGCAGTTCAGTCCGTGTCAATGGTTGTTACTCTACGCTTCGAGTTTCCAGGGCATTAAGCCCCACATCGTCATCATCGTTACTCTACCTTCAGTCCGAAGCGTCGGTGTCGGTGACACACTCTCACAGCGAAAACACAGCAGGCAGTAAGTAGTGTAGCATGCACGTATTGGGAGCTTGTTCCGATTGATCGAATTGGCCTAACGCAACGCCAGCACCAGGCCAGCAGTGTTCCTCCGGCACTGCCGCCTACTACTACAGCTACAGCCACGACTACGCTTCAAATATCGACTTTTCTCTCTCTGCTGCTTGGCGGTGGAGACGCACACCGTAGATGTGGAATGATGTAGGCCTACATGACACACGCCACCTCGGAAGCAGGCGCCATACACACACCGGAACAACATTCAGCAACACAGGCCGTTCGCGGCGCTGACGTCTCAGGTGTGCGAGTCACAGTCACGACAGATCCGGCGGTCACCGGCGTATCGTATCAACACGAAGCACACAAAGTCCACGCACAAACCAGTATCCATTTCCTCGAAAGGCCATCCTTCGTGGCCGCTGTGTCCTGAGTTTCTCCTTGTCCAACGACGACACGGCAGAGCCGATGACAAGCGAGTCCGACATGATAAAACCCCTACACATTCCTTGCCGCTAATCGACCAATCGGGGGCAAACTTACCTGTCACATGATTTGCAGGCCTGTCCCAAAAATAGTGCGGCCGCTCAGGTGTAAACAAACCCTGTGTCAACTGCCGT
>JABMCL010001655.1:305000-307500 GCA_018857735.1 Alviniconcha marisindica
ATACGAGTAAATTAGATCAAAACTCTCTCTCTCTCTCTCTCTCTCTCCTCTCTCTCTCTCTCTCTCTCTCTCTCTCTCTCTCTCTCTCTCTCTCTCTCTCTCTCTCTCTCTCTCTCTCTCACACACACACACACACACACACACACACACACACACACACACACACATACACACACACATACACTCAAACTCACACATAGCCACTCAAACACACACACACACCACACACACACACACACACACACACACACACACACACACACACACACACACACACACACACACACACACACACACACCACACACACACACACACACACACACACACACACACACACACACACACACACACACACACACGCTTGCACGCACACGCACACACATTGTTCAAACATTTCAATGGACCAGATCAAACAGAAAAGCATTCCATCGAGAGATTTCAAAGGACCATATTATATATATATATATATATATATATATATATATATATATATATATATATATATATATATATATATATATATATATATATATATAAACAGTTCGACGCGAGAGTTCTCAATGTATATACACACACACCAACGCCAGCGGCAGGAGAAAAGAAGAAATAAAACAGCACGACACTTTTACGGTAATATGGCTGGTGGCTACGACAAACCGAAGTTTGCAATCGATCACACTTAATTACACTGAAATCTACTAAACTAATAAATATACGTAAGCTCAAAAGTTAAGCAACAACGATCGTTTCTCCGCAATAAATCACTCAATTACACTGAAATCTACTTGTTAAATGCTCATACAATGATTTTCATTGTCCATATTTTCATGAATGTAAATAAACTTTGCTTAAACCAAATCTACTGAACTAATAAAGATACGTAAGCTCAAAAGTTAAGCAACAGTGCACATTTCTCCGAGCCTCAGTAAGCCACCTTCCACAAAACCTCCACCGGTGGAAGACTTATAATGCACTGGTCTGCTTCCTTTCAACATACAATCATGCACGTTCCACACGTGCCCTACACCACGCGGAAAACACGGGGAAAAAACGTGCCCCGCGTGTGCAAACATTGCCAGTATACAAGGATACAAGGATAGCTATTCGCCAGTGACCTTAAAATGTACACAGGTATTTGCCCCAATGACGTTCCAGTCATACGGTGCATTAAGAAATAGACAAAACTCTGAAACAAGAATGACTGCTAGCGTTCTAAAATAAGATCGCAAAATAAGCGTTCTTTTGAACCTTTTACGTGTTTAAATAGACAAAACATTGCAGTTACGTCTGACATTACGTAGGTGTCAAACAATTTAGGTTCAGGGGTCGTTAAACTCATTCCACCGGACGGCAAACACTTGGCTTAGTTCACCAGCCAGACAGTTTTATAAGTACAGCTGGCTTAGTTCCGCATGCAATTGCCAGTTTTATAAGTACAGCTGGCTTAGTTCAGAATGCAATTGCCAGTTTTATAAGTACAGCTGGCTTAGTTCAGCATGCAATTGCCAGTTTTATAAGTACAGCTGGCTTAGTTCAGAATGCAATTGCCAGTTTTATAAGTACAGCTGGCTTAGTTCAGAATGCAATTGCCAGTTCCATAAGTACAGCTTTGTTTAGTTCCCAGAAGGGGCAAATTTCCAGTTCCATAAGTACAGCTGGCTTAGTTCAGAATGCAATTGCCAGTTCCATAAGTACAGCTGGCTTAGTTCAGAATGCAATTGCCAGTTCCATAAGTACAGCTGGCTTAGTTCAGCATGCAATTGCCAGTTCCATAAGTACAGCTGGCTTAGTTCAGCATGCAATTGCCAGACAGTTACAAGCACAAGCTTGCAGTCAGCAGGCGGTTTGCCAAAAGTACAGACAAACAGCCAGGACATGTCAGAGATATCCACAGAAATGACCATCCACACTGCCAGTGATTTGGCAAACCATAACCGACTGTCTGAAATCGTTGTCTGGCTTCATTTGCTGAAAGTATGAAACGTATTATACACCTGTTGCTTCTTATAGATGCTTCCAGAGAGAGACAGAGACAGAGACACAGAGAGACAGGGAGAGAGAGAATCTCCAAACACTGGATACGAAAACAACATAGCTCAGCCAAAAGCAGACAAGTGGCTTAGCTATCTCATTTCGTAAAATCGTTTTTCACCGTTTAGCTGTTGTTTAAATGTCGTTTTGCAGCTTGATAAAGGTGATTACCCCGAAAATTCGCATAATTATTACGTTTTGTCCTAATAAATATCGTTCTTTTGAACTTTTTATCTGTTTGGATCTTGTTTTAGAACGCTAGCAGTCATTCTAGTTTCAGATTTTTGAGTGTACCTAGATTTTTCTCCTAGCGCATATATAGTAAGTAAACATGATGCTTAACGTCCACAGAAACCGTACGGCTTATTAGGGACGGGGAGAAGGGGGGAAGGGGTTATGGAGGTGGGGCGGGGAGAGGGAGATTATATACCTATCGCAACACCGTCACCACCAGAATGATTCCGGGAT
>JABMCL010001655.1:315000-325000 GCA_018857735.1 Alviniconcha marisindica
TCTCTCTCTGACTGGACGTAAAACTCCTCTCTCTCTCTCTCTCTCTCCTCTCCACCATCACTCTCCCCTCTTTCTCCTGATTCCAGCTAATCTCGCTCTCTCTCTCTCTCTCTCTCTATCTCTCTAGTTCTGTCTCTCTCTTCCTCTCTCTCTCTCTCTCCTCTGCTTAAACTCCTCTCTCTCTCTCTGACTGGACGTAATCTCCGTCTCTCTCCTCTCTCTCTCATCTCGTCTCTCTCTCTCTCGTCTCTCTCTCTCCGCTCATCTCTCTCTCTCTCTCTGCTGACTGTCTCTGTCTCTCCGTCTCTCTCTCCCCTCTCTCTCATCTCTCTGATTCCGCTTAAGCTCTCTCTCTCCTCTCTCTCTCTCTCCTCTCTCTCGTCTCTCGTCTCTCTCTTCTCTCTTCTCATCTCTCTCTCTCTCTCTCTTCTCTGCTCTGCTTAACTCTCTCTCTCTCTCTGACTGACGGCAACCTCCCTCTTCCTCTCTCTCTCATCTCTGTTCTCTCTCTCTCTGTCTTCTCTCTCTCTCTGACTGGACGTAAAACGTCCTCTCTCTCTCTCTCTCTCTCTCTCTCTCTCTCTCTCTCTCTCTCTCTCTCTCTCTCTCTCTCTCTCTCTCTCTCTTCCATCAACACCATTAATGCAAAACCCGCTGTGTTAAGTTCTACAGAACTACAGCAAAAAGCCCAGGAGGTGCGGAAGAGGACTAATTAGTCTACACACCTCCTCCTGTGCACTGTCACGATGTCACGACCAGAAGGACTCCCGCCTCCTACACATGCAGGCACCAGCGCCAGTGTTGCCTTTCCCTTATTTAGCTCGACTGATTGCAATTGGGGACAACAGTCAGTGTCCTTGAACCATCGCGGTTGTCGTTTTCACTAAAGAATCAAAATGTCCAAATCAATCTCTCTCTCTCTCTCTCTCTCTCTCTGCTCTCTCTCTCTAATCACATCTCTCTTCTCTCTCTCTCTCCTCTCATCTCCTCTCATCTCTCTCTCTCTCCTGATTCCTTTTGTCTCTCCTCATCCTCTCTCTCTCTCTCCTCTCTCGCAAATCGTCGGGTCCGTCGTCTCTCCTCTCTCCTCATCTCTCTCTCTCGCTCGCTCTCTCTCTGTTGTCTCTCTCTCGTCCTCTCTCTCTCTCAATATCGTTGTCTCTCTCTCTCTCTTAACCTCTCTCTCTCTCTCTCTCTGACTGGACGTAAAAAATCGTCCCCCTCTCTCCTCCTCCTCTCCTCCTCTTCTCGTCTCCTCCTCTCTCTCGTCTCTCTCTCTCTCTCTCTCTCTCTCCTCGCAGCTTTTTGTCAACCGTTCCGATCGCTGTTTCTCCCGGCATGACGTGGAAAAGGTTTGTTGTGTCTGTGCAAGACTTTTTGTTGCTCTGTGCAAGACTTTTTGTTGTTGTTAATACCAGACCCCAGAAGGCCCTGCTCTTGGCTCTGCACTCGCCCTCTTGTTGAAGTTCTTGATTCTCTGTGACTTTTCAAACCTCTCGTGGCGAGCTGGCAGCGTGGCCCGGCTCTACACAGCTTGCGCTGAGGAGCACGGGCCTTTAATGGGAGCCTTTAGGGGAGATAATCTGCACCGGTGCTCGGCCCTTTCCGCCGCTGCCTGCTAGGGCACAAAGGCCCGCTGCAAATTAACTCCGACTCTTTCAAGGACCTACTTGCGCGTCTTCGTGGAGTGTTTCTTGGGGATGTGAAGACTTGTGTTGCAGCCTATACCTGCCAGAGACCCCGAGCCGCTCGTTTCAATGTTTATAGAAACCATTTCCAGTTGCCTACCCCCCCCCCCCTCCCCCCCCCCCCCCCCCCCCCCCCCCCGCAACCCTTCCGTCCTTGTTTCCACGCCTGGGCTCTCATTCCCTCTCCCATTCTCTCTCTCTCTCTCTCTCTTCTCCTCCTCCTCTCCATCTCATCATCTCTCTCTCTCAGTCCTCTCGGGGCTCCTCTCTCTCTCTCTCCTCTCCACCCCCCCTCTCTCTCTCTCTCCATCTCTCCATCCCCCCTCTCTCTCCACCCCCCTCTCTCTCTCTCTCTCTCTCGATCTCTCTTCATCATCTCTCCTTTTACCTCAGGCTCTCTCTCTCTCCCCCCCCCCTCTCTCTCCACCTCATCTCTCTCTCTTCTCTCTCTCTCTCTCCATCTCTCCACCCCCCCCCTCTCTCATCTCTCTCTCTCTCGTCTCTCTCTCTCTCCTCTCTCGCTCTCCCATCTCCCCACCCCCCCCCCCGCCCTCTCTCTCTCTCTCTCTGTTTGTCGTTTGTAGTGTAGCCTGACTGCTGTTAGGTTCCAATGGACATTGATGTTACTTACTCTCCTTGAGTATAAACGTTTTTGGAGTCTCTCTCTCTCTCTCTCTCATCTCTCTCTCTCTCAATCATCCCGTCTCGCTTATCCTCTCAGCTCTCTCTCGGTCTCTCTCTTCTCTCTCGTGTGTGCGTGTGTTTGCGTGCGTGTGTGCGTGTATGCGTGTGTGTGGGTTTGGTGGGTGTTTCTCTACGGAACTGTCACAATAATGCAAAAAATACTCCTCTGAATTGTGAACGTTGCCCTTCGAAACTCCTTCAACTCCTTCCCGAGTCTAAGACCGGGGCGGGAGTGGGGAGGGAGGGGAGAGGGGGTAGGGGGGGAGAGGGGGGGGGGTAATTTCTTCTGTCACTCTGCCCATCTTAATGCAGAAATCATTCTGGTGACGACAGTGTAGCGTCAGACATAGTTTCCCTTCCTTCTTCCTGGGATTTCGGCCCCTGCCAGTACTTCTCTGGTGACACCTGAACATACCACTTGCACTGGGCCTGTTTTCGGAAGTACTGTGGACCAGTTTTAATGAGACAAGTCACGGCGGCAACGATATCGAAAGCGAGGCTGGGGTTGCAAAACTCGCGAGAGAGAGAGCGTGTATTGAGATTTTGTCGTCAAGACGTAGCCAACACTCCTACGCCTCGCTTTCGATCTCGGTTACCTTGGAGACCTCACCTCATGGATATTCATTGGGAGCGGTGGATGGGGCGCAATTATGATGATCGATTTCTGCTGTTAACCGCCCCGATGGGAGGCCGGGAATATTCGATGTTCTGCCCCTGTCTGGAATCTCAGGGCTGTCATTTAGTTCCACTTTCCTATCTCCTCTCTTGTACTTCTGCCTAGTCCTCTTGCTCTTTCTGTTTTCTTCTGATGGCCCGTGTTCCCGACTTCTTTTTTTATTCCTCCAGCATTTTTTAATTTAATATCCCCCCCCTCCCCCCCCCCCCCCCCCCCCCCCACCACCACCACCCCGCCGTTAAGAGGTAGACTGTCTTGTCTCTTCATTTTGCTTTCTAAGTGGCTAGGAGATTGTAGCCGGACAGTAGTATGCGCAGTATGCTGTGTACATTGGTTTTTGTAGTTATGCATTTTCTAAAGTATCTTACCAAAAAAATCCATTGCTAATATCCTAGCGTGTTTTTTTGTTTGTTTTGTTTTTAATTCTCTCTCTCTTCTCCTCTCTCTCATTTCTCTCTCTCTCCCTCCTCATCTCTCTCTCATCTCATCTCTCTCACACTGAAGGGAGGGCGGGGATGTCTGATGTCCCCCCTCCTGTCTGGAATCTCAGGGCTGTCCATTTATTCCCCTTTTTCCTTTTTTCTGTTGCTTTTTTTTTTCTGCCTAGTCCTCTTGCTCTTTCTGTCTTGTCCGTTTTCTGCCAATGGTCCATTCTCTTGACTTTTTTTTCCAAAAACTCTCAAATATTTTTCGTTAAGGGTTAGGCTTTTTTTTGATGGCTCTTGTTGAGCAGCTAGAGATGAGTTTGTCGGTGGTATGTGCAGCTTGCTGCCATATGGCCCTGGTATTTGCCATTATGCATTTTCTCAAAACTTTTTTTAAATTTATATTTTAGTCTTTTCCATCCCTTTTTTATATTTTTCTTTAAACCTGGTCTCGATAAATTAGACGGAATGGTCGGCGATACCAGCATGTCTTAGCCTTATGTTCTCTTTGTGCTGGAGTGAATATTGAAGGGACTAACTCTTCTAAAATTGTGTTTGATGTTGTGTGGTGTGTGTATGTTTTATGTTGCGTGAAGTGATTGGTTTTGTAGATTGGCTTGACAGAGAGGGTTGATATATATACGTGGGAAGAGTTTAGAAATGTGTATTTGCTTATGTCCCGAGTTTGACTGTCCTGAGGTGACTCTGCGTGGTTGACAGGACATTAAAATCCAATTACTACTCTCTCTCTCTCTCTCTCTCTCTCTCCTCTCTCTCTCTCTCTCTCTCTCTCTCTCTCTCTCTCTCTCTCTCTCTTCCCCGACCCTCTCTCTTATATATTTTTTAAATCTACAGCTATTCAGCCTTAGGCAGGGTCAAGTAGACGCGCGGTGACACCAGCTATAGCGCACTTGGCGTGCCAGAGTTGCTGAATTCATTTATGGGCACTTTTGATGGCGCTTCGGAGGGACGTTCTGGTCCATATAATGTTGCTTTAACTGGATATGCGGCAATCTAATTTGCCTGGAAAGAGCTAATTTCAAGCTCCGTTAAGCGGGGAAATAGCAAAGTTCCTGTGTGGCTTTATCCCTGTGAAATGTGGAACGGTTTGAGGTGTTTCTGTTGCTGTTATTGTTATACTCTGTGTGTGTGTGTGTGTGTGTGTGTGTGTGTGTGTGTGTGTGTGGTGTGTGTTGTGTGTGTGTGTGTGTGTGTGTGTGTGTGTGGTGTGTGTGTGTGTGTGTGTGGTGTGCGTCGGTGTGTGTGTGTGTGTGTGTCTCTCCTCTCTCTCTCTCTCCTCTCTCTCTCTCTCTCTCTCTCTCGTCTCTCTCGCTCTCTCACCCCTCTCTCCATCTTTCTCTCTCTCTTTCTCTCTCTCAATCTCTCTCGTCTCTCCTCTCTCTCTCATCTCTCTCTCCTCTCCTCTCTCTCTCTCTCTCTCTCTCCTCTGTCCCTCTCTGTGTGTGCCTGTGTGTTCTGCCTGCCCCTCTCTCTCTCTCTCTCTCTACTCTCTCTCTCTCTTATCACATCTCCATCTCTCTCTCTCTCTCATCTCTCGTCTCTCCCCCTATCTCTCTCCCCCCCCCCCGCTCTCTAGTCGTCAATGTTGTTACATTTGTTTAGTATGCAGCCTATTGGGACATTCGGGACAAGAGGCTTTTTAGGTGACGTCCGCGGATCTGACAAGCTTTTCGTCTTATCCGAGGAACTAAACATCCAATCCGCCGTCCTCACCAGGCTAGAAGAGAAAATACAGCACTGAGCAAGGACCAGGCCAGGATCGAACCCAGGACCCCACCAGTGCCAAATATTAGCCAATGAATGTCAGACTAAATGAAACCCTTTCGCAACACTAGCCGAAGAATGTCAGACTAAATGAAACCTTTGAAACACGAGTCGATGAATGTCAGACGAAATGAAACCCCTCAGAAACACTAGCCGGTGAATGTCAAACGAAATGAAACTCATCTGAAACACGAGTCGATGAATGTCAGACGAAATTAAACCCCTCTGAAACACAAATCGATGAATGTCAGACTAAGTGAAACCTTTTGAAACACTAGTCGATGAATGTCAAACTAAATGAAAACATTCGAAACACTAGTCGATGAATGTTCGCAACACTAGCCGAAAAATGTCAGACGAAATAAAAACCCTTTGAAACACTAGTCGAAAAGTGTCAGACAAACTGAAACCCCTTCGAAACACTAGCCGAAGAATGTTAGACGAAATGAAACCCATTTGAAACATCATTCGAAGAATGTCAGACGAAATGAAACCCCTTTGAAACACTAGTCGAAGAATGTCAGACGAAATGACACCCCTCTGAAACATCATTCGAAGAATGTCAGACGAAATGAAACCCATTTGAAACACTAGTCGATGAACGTCAGACGAAATGAATCCCCTTTGAAACACTAGTCGAACAGTGTCAGACAAACTGAAACCCACGGGGAGCGGGGGAGCTCTGTGGTTAGAGCGCCGGACTCGTCATCGAAAGGTCGCGGGTTCGAATCCACTGCAGGAGCGGCGGGATAATTTTCTTCTCCAGGGTCAACTTTCTGTGCTGACACTTATTTCGGTATCCGTTCCATCCCCGTGTTACCGCAGAAGCACGTAAAAGACCCCGGTCATTCTGCCAAAAGTGCAGGTGGCAGGTTACATCTAAATACGCATACACCTTACGTATGCGGCTTTGCAGGAAGTGACACGGTGCATGGTTGTACGGTGTACACAGAACGCGTCCAGATGGCAGCAGTTTCACGTGGCACCAGCCATGTCAGCGCTGTAAGTACACCACCTCGGTGGATTTTCAAAAACGCGCTATAAAAAGCTAGTCACTCATGTAGAATCACATGCGAGCGCAGCGAGTCTGCTCGAGAGCGGAGAATAGCGCTATATAAAAGCGATGAACAACAGCAACAACATTTGAAACACTAGCCGAAGAATGTCAGACAAAATGAAGCCCCTTAGCAACACTAGCTGCTGATTGTCGGACTAAGTGAAACCTTCCCCGTCAGCCGCTTCGTGCCATTTTCTCTCAAACAGACTTCGTTTTCTTTCAATTCAATTTCCACTTAAATAACGATATTATGTCGAGAGCTTCGCGCCATAACATCGCAAGGCAGGCATCCTCAGTCATTACTGTGTCTGTGAGAGAGAGAGAGAGAGAGAGAGAGAGAGAGGGGAAGGGAGAGAGAGAGACACAGAGAGAGAGAGAGACAGAGAGAGACAGAGTCAGAGAGAGACAGAGAGAGACACACAGAGAGCAAGAGAGAGAGAAAGAGAGAGATAGAGACAGAGAACCCGAACTCGAACTCGAAAACTTTAATACTCAAGGATAGTAGCGTTAGGTCCATAATTAGGACCTGTCTAACAGATATCCCAATTAGGACCTATCTAAGAGCCAGTCCTTGACAGAGAAAGAGAGAGAGAGCAAGAGAGAGAGAGAGAGAGAGAGGCAGAGAGAGAGCAATAGAGAGAGAGAAAGCAATAGAGAGACAGAGAGAGACAGAGAGAGGGGGAGAGAGAGAGAGAGAGCAAGAGAGAGAGAGGAGAGAGAGAGAGAGAGAGAGAGAGAGAGAGAGAGAGAGAGCAACAGCAGCTGTCCTTTACTGTTTCAGCGTAAAACAATTTTCGCCATGAACAACATCCTTTCGTCTTTTATTAAGCTTGCAGTTTAGTTTAGGAAAATTCTTTTTTAATCTCTCTCTCTCTCTCTCTCTCTCTCTCTCTCTCTCTCTCTCTCTCTCTCTCTCTCTCTCTCTCTCTCTCTCTCTCTCTCTCTCCATACAGCGGGGTTGTCAGGCCTGACGCACTTACGCGCCTTTCCCTATGCTACCGAGTCCATTTTGTAAATTACCATAACCACATTGCAATGAAGAGGCGTGCAGTGTGCTAAATTTGCCTGTTCTACAGCATTGCTGTTTCCTTTCGTTTCTGTGAACCCATAAAACGAACAGAGCTATTTCGTTCACGTGCCTCCATTATAAAGTTATAATTAGTTTCTATGCTTCCATAACACGCTGTATCGTTCATGTGCCTCCATAACAACGCTGTATCGTTCACGTGCCTCCATAAGAACGCTATATCGTTTATGTGCCTCCGTAGCAACGCTATTTCGTTCACGTGCCTCCATAGCAACGCTATATCGTTCACGTGCCTCCATAGCAACGCTATATCGTTCACGTGCCTCCATAACAACGCTATTTCGTTCACGTGCCTCCATAGTAACGCTATTTCGTTCACGTGCCTTCATAACAACGCTATATCGTTCACGTGCCTTCATAACAACGCTATATCGTTCACGTGCCTTCATAACAACGCTATTTCGTTCACGTGCCTCCATAGTAACGCTATTCCGTTCACGTGCCTCCATAACAACGCTATATCGTTCACGTGCCTCCATAGCAACGCTATATCGTTCACGTACCTCCATAGCAACGCTATATCGTTCACGTGCCTCCATAACAACGCTATTTCGTTCACGTGCCTCCATATAACGCTATTTCGTTCACGTGCCTCCATAACAACGCTATTCCGTTCACGTGCCTCCATAACAACGCTATATCGTTCACGTGCCTCCATAACAACGCTATATCGTTCACGTACCTTCATAACAACGCTATATCGTTCACGTGCCTTCATAACAACGCTATATCGTTCACGTGCCTTCATAACAACGCTATTTCGTTCACGTGCCTCCATAGTCAACGCTATTCCGTTCACGTGCCTCCATAACAACGCTATATCGTTCACGTGCCTCCATAGCAACGCTATATCGTTCACGTACCTCCATAGCAACGCTATATCGTTCACGTGCCTCCATAACAACGCTATTTCGTTCACGTGCCTCCATAGTAACGCTATTTCGTTCACGTGCCTCCATAACAACATCATTTCGTTCACGTGTCTCCATAACAACGCTATATCGTTCACGTGCCTTCATAACAACGCAATTTCGTTCACGTGCTTCCATAACAACGCTGTTTTGTTCGCGTGCCTCTATAACAACGCTGTGTCGTTTCTGTACCTCCATAAGAAATATTTTGTCTCCGTATTTCCTTAGCAACACTATTTCCTTCCTGTTTCTCCACATCCAAGCTATTTGGTTTCTGCGCCTCCATAGCAATCATGTTTCCTTCCCGTGTCTCCATAACAAAGTTCCATAACAAAGCTATTTCGTCTAAGTGTCTCCATAACAAAGCTGTTTCGTTTCTGAATCTCCATAACAACCCTATTTCATTTATGAGTCTCTTTAACAAAGCTGTTTCGTTTCTGAGTCTCCATAACAAAAATGTTTCGTTTCTGTGTCTTTACAACAACAACAAAAGAAGAAAGAAAAAAAGCTATTTCGTTTCCTGTGCTTCCATAAGAGAGGTCACTTCTTTCCTATGTCTCCATATAAAAAAATATTTCTTATGGATGTCTCCAAATAAAATCCATTGTTTCTGTTCCCAGACTAGAGCCACTTTGTTTCTGTGTCTCTGCTTGAAGCCACTTCAACTAAATCAGGAAGCAATGTCGTTTCTACATCTCTACTCGAAGTCACTCGAACTCATTCAGTAAGTTTCCTTCCATCCATTGAAGGTTTCCTTACATCCAGTGGCTGTTTCCCTACATCCTGTGAAGGCTTCCCTACATCCAGTGAAGGTTTCCCTACATCCAGTGAAGGTTTCCCTACATCCGATGGCAGTTTCCTTACATCCAGTGACACATCCAAGTGACAGTTTTCCTACGTCCAGTGGCGGTTTCCCTACATCCAGTGAAGGTTTCCCTACATCATGTGAAGGTTTCCCTACATCCATTGAAGGTTTCCCTACATCCTGTGAAGGTGTCCATACATCCAGTGGCGGTTTCCCCGTATCCTGTGAAGGTTTCCCTACATCCATTGAAAGTTTCCTTACATCCAGTGAAGGTTTTCCTACATCAAGTGAAGGTTTCCTTACATCCAGCGAAGGTTTCCCTACATCCAGTGAAAGTTTCCTTACATCCAGCGAAGGTTTCCCTACATCCAGTGAAGGTTTCCTTACATCCAGTGAAAGTTTTCCTACATCCAGTGAAGGTTTTCCTACATCCAGTGAAGGTTTCTCTATATCTACATGCTTTGTAGGTTTCCTGTGATGGTTTCCTTACATCATGTAAAGGTTTCCCTACATACAGTGAAGGGTTCCCTACATCCAGCGAAGGTTTCCTTGCATCCAGTGAAGGGTTCCCTACATCTAGTGGATGTTTTCATATATATTAAATGAGGGTTTCCAAGCAACAAATGGGGTATTTCTCGAAATCCATGCACCGAAGGCTTTTCCTGCACACAGCGAACGTTTCCATATATCCATGATCCAGCGAAGCGCATAAATATCCAGTAAGCGTTTCCATTTATCCATGATCCAGCGAAGGGGATAAATATCCAGTAAGCGTTTCCATATATCCATGATCCAGCGAAGGGCATAAATATCCAGTAAGCGTTTCCATATATCCATGATCCAGTAAGCGTTTCCCTACATCCAGCGACGATTTTTCTACAT
>JABMCL010001655.1:327500-330000 GCA_018857735.1 Alviniconcha marisindica
ATAATTATTAGTACGATCACAGTATAATTATCATTACGATCACAGTATAATCATCATTACGATCACAGTATAATCATCATTACCATCTTGTAGTAGTCCAGTCAATCATGGTATAACCAGCATTACAACCAAAAGGATGAAAGCACCCACCCATGAATATTGAAGCCAAAATCAGCTACAGAGACAGCAGAAGGCTTCCGGGAAGCCAATCAGCTTACAGCAGTCAGAACGTTACATTAATACTCTGCGCGAAAAACTCGAAGAGTGACCGCCATTCTTGCTTGCTTGCCATGGCTTTGAAACCGAATACGGTCATAGGAAAATGATGCTTGCGTCTACTCGGATTGTCTTACTTTTTCTGAGGGAAAAAGAAACTGCACACCCCCTTCAAAATAATTTTAGGTCGAAGTGCAGAAGAAGAAAAAAACGAAAACACACAAACAAACAAGCGAATAATTAATCGTTGAGGCGTTATATTTAGATCTGAACCAGAGTAATCCCGACGGGAAAAAAGGAGAGAGACAGACAGACAGACAGAGACAGAGAGAGACAGAGACAGACAGACAGACAGAGACAGAGTCAGAGAGAATATAATAATAATTGTAATAGATTATTTATGGCGTCCCATCTCGTAAGAGCCCAGAGCGCTTACGAAGATATAAGGATACACTCATTACATCACACACCACACACACACACACACACACACACACACACACACACACACCACACACACACACACACACACACACACACACACACACACACACACACACTCACACACACACACACACACACACACACCACACACACACACACACACACACACACACACACACACACACACACACACCACACACACACACACACACACACACACACACACACACACACACACACACACACACACACACACACACACACACACACACACACACACACACACACACACACACACACACACACACAGCAGGCAGAGACAGAGTCTTACACCCTTCACAAAGTGCCTGCATCGGGTACAACCCCCCCCACCAACCCATCCACATACCCCACCCCACCCCACCCCCCACCTTTAGCGTTATTTGTTCCTCATGCATAATTATGGGCCGTGTTGTAGAACCCAAGATTTGAGAAGTTCCTTCACACAGACGTGGAGATGTACTCACCACCAGGAGACTGTCTTTCCTCCTCTGTCAACCACCTGTCTTCTTCCCCAGCCGTGACTCCATGTTCTGTATCACCTCACTGGTGCACATCGCCCTGAAACACACCACCAACATGTTCACTCCATGTTCTGTATCACTTCACTGGTGCACATCGCCCTGAAACACACCACCAATATGTTCACTCCATGTTCTGTATCACCTCACTGGTGCACATCGCCCTGAAACACACCACCAATATGTTCACTTAATATTCTGTATCACCTCACTGGTGCACATCGCCCTGAAACACACCACCAACTGGTTCAGTCAGCCTCTCCATCAATCTACTCCATGTTCTGTATCACCTCATGGCGCACATCGCCCTGAAAGACACCACCAATATGTTCTGTCAGCCTCTCCATCAACCCACTAGTATTCTGTATCATCAGACAGGTTCAGTCAGTATCCATCTATCTACTAATGTTCTGTATCACCTCACTGGCGCATATCGCCCAGAAACACACCACCACTAGGTTCAGTCAGCCTCTCCATCAGTCAGTCAACCATTCAGTCAATCAACACTCAACCAAACATCAACCGACATACGGACGATCAGTCAACAGGTCAATTCTCTGTCCGTAATAATGAGATATGTGTTGAGCACATTCCAGGTTGTGTTTAAACTGTTAAACTCTTCTGCTTCGTCTTCAGCATTATCGTAATCAACGTCTTCTTCTTCCTCTTCCCCCTCCTCTTCTTCTTTTTCTTCTTGTTCCTCCTTTTCTTCTTCTTCAGCATCCTCTTCATCGACATCTTCTTTCTTCTCTTCTATCTCCTCCTCCTTCTCTTCCTCCTCCTCTTCTTCTTCCCTCTCCTCCTTCTTGTCTTCCTCCTCCTCCTCGTCTTCTTCTTTCCTCTCCTCCTCTTTCTCTTCCTCCTCCTCTTCTTCTTCCCTCTCACCTTCCTTGTTTTCCTCCTCCTCTTCCCTCTCGTCCTCTTTCTCTTCCTCCTCCTCCTCCTCCTCTTCTTCCCTCTCCTCCTCCTTCTCTTCCTCCTCCTCCTCTTCTTCCTTCTCCTTCTCCTTCTCTTCCTCCTCCTCCTCCTCCTCTTCTTCCTTCTCATCCTCCTCCTCTTCTTCCTCCTCCTTTTCTTCCCTCTTCTCTTCCTCCTCCTCCTCTTCTTCACTCTCATCCTCTTTGTCTTCCTCTTCCTCCTCTTCCCTCTCCTCCTCATCTTCTTCCATCTCCTCCTCCTCTCTCTTCGTTCTCCTCTTCCTTATCCTTCTCCTCCTTCTCTTCCCTCTCCTCCTCCTTCTGTTCCTCCTCCTCCTCCTCCTCCTCCTCCTCTCTCTTCGT
>JABMCL010001655.1:337500-340000 GCA_018857735.1 Alviniconcha marisindica
GTCTCTTGGTAGTTTGCTGCTGGTTAGCACCAGGAATGTAGAAAACGATAATTTTTGTGTATAAGGCTTTCAAGATTAGGGATATGTTGCACATAGTACTAAGGGAAGTAGTTAATAGTTGTACTTTACATCAAAAACCTTTATTTTTTATTTATTTATGTTTTGTATCAAACTGTATGTGCACCCCTTCATGAAGGGCCATGGCCTTTATATGAATAAAACATCAATCAATCAATCAGTCAATCTCTCTCTCTCTCTCTCTCTTTGTGTTTGTGTTGTTGTACTGTGTACGTCGCTCTGTCAATGTTCTTTCGTCCGTGGACGTCATTCAATCTTTTACGTATGTTTTACGTGTTGTTATTTTGAACGTCACTAAAAGACGTGGGGAGAGAGCGCGAGAGAAAGCGAGAGGCAATACCAACGGTCTCTCGCAGATACCATCAAAGAGAGAGAGAGAGAGAGAGAGAGAGAGAGAGAGAGAGAGAGAGAGAGAGAGAGAGAGAGAGAGAGAGAATAAAACAGGAATTTCTGGCTGTGGCTCGTTTCTTGTTGCTTATTTCCACCCTGCTGCTTCCATCGGCCGTTTACACTTCGTTCATTGCCTGTTTCTCATGTTTGCGTGATTATAAGCAAGCTTTATCGTCGCTTTCTTCTGTCTGTATGCTTTATGCAGGCACACAGTAAGACGTGAGACGTGCGGCTTCGTCGTCATGATCACAAACGATGAACTTCCAAGATGCTGAACTGTTCCGAAGAGAATTTCCTCCACGGTAAATTTTGAGTCGTCGTTTTACACACACAGAGACACAGAGACAGACGCACAGAGAGAGAGACAGAGACAGACAGAGAGACGGAGAGAGAGAGACAGACAGACAGCTGGCTCCGACAGGGTCGCTCTACCCAGTCTACGGGTGGATTCGCAACGCTGCTGGAATCTCTGCTGACAGTTTGCCACCCATCCTACGGGTGGATTCCCATTGCTGGTGGAATTTCTGCAGACGTTTTACAACCAAGCCTACGGGTGGATTCCCATTGCTGGTGGAATTTCTGCAGACGTTTTACATCCAAGCCTACGGGTGGATTCCCAACGCTGCTGGAATCTCTGCAGACAGTTTGCCACCCATCCTACAGGTCCCATTGCTAGTGGAATTTCTGCAGACGTTTTACAACCAAGCCTACGGGTGGATTCCCATTGCTGGTGGAATTTCTGCAGACGTTTTACATCCAAGCCTACGGGTGGATTCCCAACGCTACTGGAATCTCTGCAGACAGTTTGCCACCCATCCTACGGGTCCCATTGCTAGTGGAATTTCTGCAGACGTTTTACAACCACGCCTACGGGTGGATTCCCATTGCTGGTGGAATTTCTGCAGACGTTTTACAACCACGCCTACGGGTGGATCCCCATTGCTGGTGGAATTTCTGCAGACGTTTTACAACAAAGCCTACGGGTGGATTCCCATTGCTGGTCGAATTTCTGCAGACCTTTTTCCCAACCAGCTTGGGTTGGATTCTCAACATTGCTTAAACTTCTGCAGAATTTCTAGCCAGTGACATGTTTTCGATGTCGTGGGATCTTTAACGTGTGCTAGCAAGCCTCTATGGCAAACCTAGGTTTTGGTCTCAAACCGAAGGGCTAGATACTGAGTCCAGGATGTCACCCGGAGACAACAGGAGAGGGGAAGGGAGAGAAGGGGAAAAACGAGGATGTACCTCTTGTGGAGTTTATGTACCTTGCATTACACGCATGTCACGTGAGACTTACCGTAGGCGACTAGGTCTGCGTTTTGTGAACAACAAAGACCGGTAACTCTCACCTGGCACGCGTTATGCACTTGTGCTACGTACTTCGAACGCTAATTAACTCCCCTTAACTCTCACTTTGAAGGGAGAGAAGGTTATAGCACATCAACCAAGATTCGATCCCTCCATCTCGATCGAGTCCAGTGTCTTAACCATTCGACCACATTACCTCCCTTAGGAGAGGAAGAGGAGGAGGAGGTGTAGGAAGGGGAGGTGGGGGGGGGGGGGGGGGGGGGGGGGGGGTGAAGAAGCAAAGGGCAGCTGGAACAAAGAGCTTTTCCGTGTCACTGGTACAGAAAGAAATTCCTCTGAAGTCGGAATGCAATTCCCGCAACGGTGGAGGTGGTACACTGTATATACTCGCTGGGAAGCAAGCCGCTTTCGCAAACTATCGCCCGGCTCTTTGGCGAACTTCTGCGTTTTTAACGGAAGCGGCGTGGACACTGACAACATCAAAGGAAGAGGTGTTTCCTTTCACACGCGCGCGCGCGCGCGCGCACACGCACACACACACACACACACACACACACACACACACACACACACACACACACACACACACTCACACTCACTCACACTCACACTCACACACAAACGCACGAACGTATACATACACGATCTAGCGCGCGCAGGAACGCACAGAGAGAGAGAGAGAGAGAGAGAGAGAGAGAGAGAGAGAGAGAGAGAGAGAGAGAGA
>JABMCL010001655.1:352500-362500 GCA_018857735.1 Alviniconcha marisindica
GACTGGGCGAGAGAGGGGGGGGGGGGGGAGTGGAAGAGACAGGGGGAGAGACAGGGGGAGACAGGGGGAGAGACAGAGGGAGAGACAGGGGCGGGAGAGACTGGCGGAGAGACCGGGGGGTGGGGGGAAGAGGACGAGACGGGGAAAGGACAGGGGGGGAGAGAGGGGGGGCGAGGGGAGGGGGGGGAGTGGAAGAGAGACGGGGGGGAGAGACAGGGGGAGACAGGTGGAGAGACGGGGCGGGAGAGACTGGGCGGAGAGACGGAGGGGGGGGGGGAGTGGGAAGAGAGACAGGGGAGAGACAGGGGAAAAGGGGGGGAGAGACGGGGGGAGAGACAGGGGCGGGAGAGACTGGGCGGAGGGCGGGGGGGGGAAAGAGGCAGGGGAGACAGGGGAGAGGAAGGGGGGGGGGGAGACAGGGGGAGAAACAGGGGAGAGACAGAGAGAGACAGGGAGAGAGACAGGGGGAGAGAAGACCGGGGAGAGAGCAGGGGAGAGAGAAAAGGGAGAGAGACGGGGGAAAGAGACAGGGGGGGAGACAGGGGGAGAGAAGGGGGAGTGGGGGAGACACGGTGGGGGGGGGGGGGAGGAAGTAGTAGTAATACACGTACGTACAGAGTGCCTGCGGGTGGAACTTTGTTGTGACTGGGTTTGGTTTCTTTGCTTCAAATGCGCTCCAAATCAGAAAAACCGCAGAGTAAAAGAGTACAGTACGGAAGGCACGCTCGATACCGTATGAATACGATCAGTCACTCTGAATCAATTCCCGGTTCTCAGTCTGCCCTCAAAACCCATCTCTTTGAGTCCGCTTACTTCAGGTCTTTCCATTTCTCCCTGCTTGTTTGTCGTTGTTCACAGAGAGAGAAGTAGTAGTAGTAGGAGGAGGAGGAGAAGGAGTGGTGGTGGTGGAGATGGTGGTGAGGGTGGTGGTGGTGGTGGTGATGGTGGTGGTGGTGATGGTGGTGGTGGTGATGGTGGTGGTGGTGAGGGTGGAGGTGGTGGTAGTAGGAGGTGGTGGTGGTGGTGGTGGTGTAGGTGGTGGGGTGGTGGGTGGTAGGAGGAGAAGGGTGGGGGTTGGTCTGGTGGTGGTGGTGGTCGTTGGTAGTAGTAGGAGGAGTGGTGGCGGGTGGTATAGTAGTATAGTATATAGTAGTAGTATTAAGAGGTAGAGTAGGGCACAGCAGCACCAGTAGTGTACAGAGCGCTCTGTTACTTCATCACTAACGGGGCACGCGCCAGCATATCTATTATGGAGATGACATAAAGTCCTCGATGGTATTTCGCGGTACTCAATTATTTACCGCTTCCCGGACCAGTGCTGACTGGTTGTTTCGATTTTACGGGCCCAGAGAGGAGAGAGAGAGAGGGGAGAGAAAAAGAGAGAGAGAGAGAGAGAGGAGAGAGAGAGGAGAAGAGAGGAGAGAGAGAGGGGAAGAGAGGAAGGGGGAAAGTTGGAGAGAAGGGGAAGGGGGAAGGGGGGGAGACAGAGAAGAGGGGAAGGGAGAAAGGGGAGGAAAATAAAGAAAAGGGGGGCGGGAGAAAGTGAGAGACAAGAGAGGGAGAGAGCAGCGGAGAGAAGGGGAGACGGGGGGAGACAGGGGGAGAGACAAGGAGGGGAGACAGGGAGGAGATGGGGGGTAGGGAAACATGTGGGAGAGACCGGGAGACGGGGGAAGCAGGGGTGGAGAGACAGGGGGAGACAGGAGAGACAGGGGGAGAGACAGGGGGAGAGGGGGGGGGGAGACACAGGGAGAAACAGGGGGAGAGCGGGGAGACATGGGGGGGAGCCAGGGGGAGAGACACGGGGGAAACAGGGGGAGCGACAGGGGAGACATAGGGGAAGACATGGGGGAACAGGGGGAGACACGAGGAGTAGAGACAGGGAGAAAGACGGGGGGGGGGAGAGAAGGGGGGAGAGGGGGGGGGAGAGACAGGAGAGAGAGGGGGGGGGGAAAACAGGGGGGGAGAAAAGGGGGGGAACACAGGGGAAGGGGGGGGGGAGAGGGGGAAGGAGGGAGAGGGAGGGGAAAGGGGAGAAAAGGGGGAAGGGGGGAGAGGGGGGAGGGAAGGAGAGAGGGAGGAATGGGGAGGGGGGGAGAGAGTGGGGAGAGAGGGAGGGAGGGAGGGGAGGGAGACAGAAAGGAGAGAGCTGGGGGGAAGAAAGAGAGAGAAATAGAGAGAGGGGGAGATCAGGAGGGATGGGGGGAGAGAAAGAGAGAGGGGGAGGGAGGCAGAGAGGGGCGAATGGGGAGAGAGGGGGGAGAGAGAGAGATGGAATATATTACATATAATAAATACATATCCCATCGCTGCTCCTGGTATTTCGCAGCAGTCAGTTATTTACCGCTTCTCTGAGCTGACTGATTCATTTTGTCCGGCTTCTGAGAGAGAGTGAAAGAGAAAGAGGGAGAGGGGGGGAGGGAGGGGGAAAAGGGGGGAGGGGGAGGGGAGAGAGGGGGAAGAGGGGGAGAGGAGGGTGGAGGAGGAAGAGGAGGGAGAGAGAGGGGGAGGAGGGGGGGGAGAGAGAGAGGGAGGGAAAGAGAGGGAGGGGAGGGAGGGGGAGGAGGAGGGGGAGGGGGAGAGAGGGGGATGGAGGGAGAGGGAGAGAGAAAAGAGGAGAGGAGGGTAAAAGGGAAGACAGGAGGAGAGGAGGAGGGAGAGGGAGAGGAGGGGAAGGGAAAGGAAAGAGAGGGGGAGGTAGAGAGAGTGGGAGGAGGGAATGGGGGGAGGGAGGGAAAGGGAAAAAGAGGGGGGAGAGAGGGAGTGGGTGGAAGAGAGGGAGAGAGAGGGGGAGGGAGGGAGAGAGGGAGAGAGAGAGGGAGGGAGAGAGCGGTGAGAGAGAGAGACAGGGAGGGAGAGAGAGAGAGGGGAGGAAGAGAGAAAGAGAGAGATGGGCTATGTTATAACTTATATATATATATATATATATATCCCATCGTTGCTCCGAAAACTGTGCAGCAATGGAGGGCAAGCTCGATACCTTACGAATATAATCCGTCACTGTGAATCTCTTCGCAGTTCTCACTCTGCCCTCAGAACAGAGAACTCTGCTCCCAGAACACAAAGGGGGTTGATATTTCGATCCCTTTTTTCCCCCCCCCCTTTTTTCCAAAAAAGATTGGGGGGGGAGGAGAGGGGGGAAAAAGGGGAGGAGAGAGAGAGAGAGAGAGAGAGAGAGAGAGAGAGAGAGAGAGAGAGAGAGAGAGAGAGAGAGAGAGAGAGAGAGAGAGAGAGAGAGAGAACTCGAAAACTTTATTTTACAAGGATTTTGGTTCCCGGTTCATGCACAAAAACCGTTCCAACAACTATACACTTCAAGCTACTGAGGAATAAAATAAATAAAAAAGTTTTTACATGAAAATGTCCGATTGGGGCCAAAATACTTCCAAAAGAAATACAGCGTGTTTTAGAGCCCCCGATGAAGAGATGGGGGGGGAGAAGGAGACCCGTTTGACCGACAGAGAAAAGGAGACAGACAGACAGATAAAAGACAGAGACAGAGATCGAAGAAGAAGGAGAGAGAGGGGAGAGAGACAGACAGAAAGACAAAGGGCAGACAAAACCAAAACCAAAACCCGGAAAAGACAGAGACACAGACACAGACACAAAACAAGTGAGAGACCCGAGAGAGACCAAAAAAGACAGAAAAAGAGACAGAGACACAAAAGAGGCACAGGGGGAACCCAAAAAACAAGGGGACAGAGACACAGAGAGACAGAGACAGACAGAGGCAGACAAAAGAGACAGAGAACAACAGAAAAGGGAGAGATAGAGGAGGGAGAGACAGACAGACAGAGACAAAGGCCCAGAGAGAGAGGGGGGGGGGAGACAGAGACAGGGAGGCAAGGGGCAGACAGACAGAGAAACACAGAGAGAACAGAGAGACAGACAGAGGAGAGACAGAACAGACAGACGGACAGAGACAAACAGAGACAGGCAGAGACAAAAAAGAGAGAGAGAGGGGGAGGGAGAGAGAGAGAGAGGGTATATATTTACTATAACCCCATCGCTGCTTCCCCACAGCAGCCCAACCAACCAAGGAGAGCAAAAAGCTCGACCTGCACAGTCCGGTCACTTTTGAACCCGTTCCCCCATCTCGATCTGGGGCCCCCAAACCGCATTTCCCCCCTTTTCCCGTTAACTCAGTTCGGGCTTATTTTTCTGCCTGCTTTTCCTTTGTGCTTCATCCGCAGCGTTTTTTGTAAAAGGCGCTGCTTGCGTGGTTGCGTGTGGGGGGTGCTGGTCAAACGATAAAGTTCCCTTTCTGTTTTTGGGTTACTCTCTCTCTCCCCTCTCCCTCTCTCTCTCTCCCCTCTCCCCCCCCCCCCTCCCCCTCTTTTTCTTTTTCCCTTTTTCTCTTCTCCCCCCCCCCCCCCCCCCCCCCCCCCGTGCCCGGCCCCCCCCCCCCCAAAAACCCCGAAAATCCCCCACACCCCACCACCACACACACACACACACACACACACACCCCACACACCCCACCCCACCCCACACACACACACACAGGTTCAAAATTAAGGAACCAGACACACAGAGATCCGAGTGTATCGGACAGCAGAACGTCTGGCACGCGGCAAGTGTTTTTCCCCTAGGGTCAATTTGGTCGGGGCGGCAGCCGCTGTAACCCGGGCCCCTTCGCCCGACGCTAACCTTTCCCCCCCCCCCCCCCCCCTCCCTCCCTCCCTCCCTCCTGCATCCTAACTGCACAGGCCTATAGATGCCTTCCTCACCTTGCTTACTTGAGTCTATAATCGGGTCTACCTGAGTCTCTGAGCAATTTGACACAACGTGAAATGATGTAGTTAGCTACGCCATGCTCCTCTTTTATTCAGACATGCTGATTTCCAACAAGATTTCGAACACCCAGAGAGAGAGAGAGAGAGAGAAGAGAGAGGGAGAAGAGCAAATCGAAAAACATTTTACAAGGATTGTAGTTAAGTTCAGTCAAAACCTAACAACTAGTAAAAAGGACTATATATATATATATATATATATATATATATATATATATATATATATATATATATATATATACAAGGCATCATTCAAATTATATACGAAGCATGAACGAATGAGTTTTTTATGTGAAGCATAAAAACTTCCACAAAAAAACACAAACTTGAATGTTCACAGACAGCGCCAGATGCACACACGCATACGGTAAAGAGCGAGCGAGCGAGAGAGGAGACAGAGAGAGAGAGAGAGAGAGAGAGAGAGAGAGAGAGAGATCTGCACAAGTTCACCTAGAATTACGTTGCCAGCTGTTCTACCAATATAAAGTTCTACATACCGACAGGCCTGCAGTTGCAACAGCTTGGAAAGACGTAGTAACTGGGCAGGTAATGTCTGTTCCCATTGTATTAATACATATTTCCGATAATGATCCACACATCTCACCTACACAGGTTCACCTTGTTCAGCGATTTGCCTTGCCACACGCTTGCGGCTGAAACAGCTTGAAAAGATGGAGCTGCCAAGGTGATGGTGCTCTTTTTGTATTCAGGCATGCGTATTTTCCGACAGGAATTCGTACACTTCAGCTGCATAAGCTTACTTGACGTAGCTGGCCAGGTGATCCGTTTAAAACATTTCTGTTTTTTATTCAGGCGGCATTATTTTCCAGATACATAAACGGTTAAAAGGATCGCTGACTGAATGTGTCCCAAACGTATAAACGGTTCAAAAGAACGTTATTTATTAGGGCAAAACACAACAAGCGAATTTTCGGGGTAATCCCCTTTACCAAGCTCCAAACGACACTTACACAACAGTTAAACGATGAAAAATGAGCTGTAGAACTAGGACACTTCTCCGCTTTGGGTTGAGCTATGTTGTTTTCGTGTCCAGTCAGCTAGTTTGATATGACAATATAAAATTTAAAACATGCGCGAATTTTCAGGGGTCAGCTCCTTTTTGAAAGCGACAGAACAACAGTTCAACAACAGTTAAACGGTGATAGCTAAAAACGAACTTGGTCGCACACCTCAGCTGTACAAACTCCAGTTGCTTAGGTTAGCTTGCTTTGGTTGTACACAGAATAGCTGCGGCTGAAACAGTTTGCAAAGACGTCTGTTGCAGTCGGTCAAGTCACGATCGTTCGTATTCAGACATGCATATTCCCGACACGAATTCGTGCATGTATCTCGGCTGCAGAGGTTTGTTTACCTGGATCACTTTCCTTACCTTTCTGTACTATGCCTACCTCTGTATGGATCACTTTGCTTACCTTACTGTACTCTGCCTACCTCTGTATGGATCACTTTGCTTACCTTACTGCAGCTGCCTACTTTGCCTTCCTACGTGGCTAAAGCTGAAACAGCTTTCAGAGAAAAATCCCGCCCCGGGGTTTGCCTTTAAACTGCTGTCTTTCCCAAGGCTAAAGTTCAAACAGCTTTTTCAGGAGAACGTTCCCTTTGGGTTAGCTGCCTACTTTGCCTTTCCAAAAAAAGGGTTTAAAAAGTTTCCAAGGAAACAGCATTCAGAGACGTCTGCAGCTGCCTACTTTGCCTTCCTACATGGCTAAAGTTGAAACAGCTTTCAAAGACGTCTGCAGCTGGCTAGGTCATGTTCCTTTTGTGTTCTGGCGCGTTTCCGGTAAATTAGTGTAACTCAACGATACAGACCCTAATGTTCACTTTGCTTACCTTCGCCAACGTTTCCGACCTATAGCTACGCATCCCTGCACGTACCGTGTTGAAACAGCTTGAAAAGACGACTCTCTAGCAATGGTGACCTTTTGTGTTCAGTGCTCCCAACAAATCACCGACAAAATAATAAAGTTTTCTAAGACATGAGAGTTTTTGTTTCCGCAAGTAACGAGCTGAGAATGTTGCTCGGTGTTGGCTCAGGATGCTATTATGCCAACGGTCTGGAAAGTTGTATTCGTCACCCCAGCGATTGGCGTAGGAAATTACCGTACCGAAATTTACCGTACAGACAGAGAAATTACCGTACCGTACAGACACAGAAATTACCGTACAGTACAGACAGAGAAATTACCGTACCGTACAGACACAGAAAGTACCGCACAGACAGAGAATTACCGTACCGTACAGACAGAGAAATTACCGTACCGTACAGACACAGAAATTACCGTACAGACACAGAAATTACCATACCGTACAGACACAGAAATTACCGTACCGTACAGACACAGAAATTACCGTACAGACACAGAAATTACCGTACCGGACAGACACAGAAATTACCGTACCGGACAGACACAGAAATTACAGTACAGACACAGAAATTACCGTACCGTACAGACACAGAAATTACCGTACCGGACAGACACAGAAATTACCGTACCGTACAGACACAGAAATTACCGTACCGGACAGACACAGAAATTACCGTACCGGACAGACACAGAAATTACAGTACAGACACAGAAATTACCGTACCGTACAGACACAGAAATTACCGTACAGACACAGAAATTACTGTACAGACGCAGAAATGACGGTTCAGACACAGAAGTCAAGGTCCCCTACATAAGGAAATAACACTCCTAGCATCGCTTTCCGGCACCTTCCTCCAAACTCTGCCAGAATTTGTTACGCCACTGAAGGGTGTTGGCTCAGGATGCTATCATGCCAACAGTCTGGAAAGTTGTATGCGTCACCCCGACAGGTTCCAGCTTACCGTACAGACACAGAAATTACCGTACAGTACAGACATAGAAATGACCGTACAGACACATAAATTACCATACACAGAAATTACCGTACAGTACAGACATAGAAATGACCGTACAGACACAGAAATTACCGTACAGTACAGACATAGAAATGACCGTACAGACACATAAATTACCATACACAGAAATTACCGTACAGAACAGACATAGAAATTATCGTACAGTACAGACATAGAAATTACCGTGCAGACACAGACATTACCGTACAGACACAGACATTACCGTACAGTACAGACATAGAAATTACCGTACTGACACAGACATTACCGTACAGTACAGACACAGACATTACCGTACAGTATAGACATAGAAATTACCGTACAGTACAGACAGACATACAGAAATTACCGTACAGTACAGACATAAAAATTACCGTACAGTCAGACATAGAAAGTACCGTACAGTACAGACATAGAAATTACCGTACAGTACAGACAGATCTTTTACGTGCTTCTGCGGCAACACGGGGGTGTAAGAGTCACCACACAAAGTTGACGCTGGAGAAGAAAAAATTCTCCCGCTGCTCCTGCCTGGACTCGACCCCGAGACCTTTCGATCACGAGTCCGACGCTCTAACCACTGAGCCACCCCAGCTCCCCAAGGAAAACAAGATGAGAAACACTTCCCAGACAAAACCAATCAACGTGACCCCGCAGCAGTATAGGCCACAGGTATCCCGTTGTTTCACTCGCTCACCTCGACCCCCCCCCCCCCCCCCCCCCCCCCCCCCCCCCCCCACCGCCCCCACCCCGCAACCAGCTTCGCTAAACTAGGTTATCAATTAGCGTGTTGCCTCACCCTAAAACCCACCTGGGCCACCAACATGTATACGTATGATGACCAAATAAAGTTAAAGGCGAATAGCCTCTAATCCCGATTAGCTAAGGAGTCCGTAAGTCCGGTTCTTTTGTTCCAGGTACAGTTGGCTGAGTGTTGCTTTATATTCCGCAGAAACCGTAGGCTTATTAGGGACGGGAGCCCAGGACGGCCACCCGCTCGACTTTCGCACAGCTCCTGTGCCAGGTTTCAAGGTTTCAAGTTTTTTTTTCAAGGTTTCAAGGTTTTTTCAAGGTTTCAAGGTTTTATTGAGCTTTTGGCCCCTGGGGGCTAGAAAGCGAAGTTACATTCGCACACGACATTCGTTATGAACAAGTACATGAGTTCTACTAATAAATAACTACCACACTATATATAACACAAAAATAAACGCTCAAACACAAATCAAAGTTGTTATAAATATGTACGGCTAAGGCGCAAAAATTAAGTTTTTTGTTTTGTTTTTTGTTTTCCCCGTTGTCTTTCGCTATTGGCTTAATCAAAATAACTCAAGGATACAACTAATAAATTTAGCAAGCTTAACATTCTTAGATTTTGACGTCATATTCACGAGGCTTCAAAATTTGGGCACGTTGGGATGGTGTGTATAACATTTATCTACATACTTAGTGCGGTTTCTCTTGACATTTTCATTGGAACAGCTAAGCAAATACCTCATCACTGTCACAAACAGTACATATTCTTTCATCCCTTGGAATACCTAACGATCGTCTTTGCTGGATTGGCAGTCTGTGGTTACTAAGTCTAAATTTCAATTCTCTTTGTCTTAGGATAGATGGGAGATAGGTTAGATATTCCTCAAAGCAAAATTTCTTTTTAAATAAACGATAATGACTACAAACACTGTTTTCTGCTACTCTGCTTTGCCTTTCTTGCATAAATTGATCCATTACTCTTTGCTTCACTATACGCTCAAAATTTTCGATGGTATGGATTTGGTAGAGGACTGAGGCTAGACGTTTAAACTCTTTTAGGCCGGCAGAACAGTCCTGTTAATTTTTTCGCTCCACGCGTGCCGATTTTGTCTTTGTCGTCACGGTTTAGAAAAAGTAGAAGATGAACGCGATTACGGGGGCTATTCGCTCTGAATTCATAAATATGGGTCCTAGCCTTGAAGCCCGCCCGCCTACGGACAAAGCTGTTTGCCGGTGTGGTTGTGCATTAATAATAAGTGCGTTAATTTACAGTGACATCAGTGCCTACGGACAAAGCTGTTTGCCGGTGTGGTTGTGCATTAACTAATGCGTTAATTTACAGTGACATCAGTGCCTACGGACAAAGCTGTTTGCCGGTGTGGGCTGTGCATTAACTAATGCGTTAATTTACAGAGACATCAGTGCCTTTACAAAATTTACATTCGTGCGTTAATTTACTGCCACAATAATCAGTACACTTGCAGTTACGCTCTGCAAATGTGCGTCAAGGTCAATACATGCCGGTGTGCGTGCGTGCGTGCGTGCGTGC
>JABMCL010001655.1:372500-380000 GCA_018857735.1 Alviniconcha marisindica
AGGTCGGCACAGGTCTGTGTTCTTGATCAGGTCATGTAGGACTGTGTTTTTGATCAGGTCAGCACAGGTCTACGTTCTTGATCACGTCAGCCGGTGCAGGTCTATGTTTTTGGTCAGGTCAGTACAGGTCTGTGTTCTTGATCGGTCATGAGGACTATGTTTTTGATCAGGTCAGTCACAGGTCTACGTTATTGATCACGTCAGTGCAGGTCCTATGTTTTGATTTAGGTCAAACAGGCTATGTTCTTGATCACGTCAGTACAGGTCTACGCTTTTGATCAGGTCAGTGTCCAGGTCTATGTTTTTGATCAGGTCAGTACAGGTCTACATTCTTGATCATGCCAGGGCAGGTCTACGTTCTTGATCAGGTCATGCAGGACTAGTTTTTGATCAGTCAGTACAGGTCTACGTTATTGATCACGGGCATGCAGGTCTATGTTTTTGATCAGGCCAACACAGGTCTGTTTCTTGATCACGTCATGACAGGTCTACGCTTTTTTATCAGGTCAGCCAGGTCTATGTTCTTGATCCGGTCATACAGGTCTATTTTTGATCAGGTCAGGCAGGTCTACGTTATTGATCACGTCATGCAGGACTATGTTTTTGATCAGGCCAACACAGGTCTACGTTCTTCATCACGGTCATGCAGGTCTTATCGTTTTTGATCAGGTCAGTTCCAGGTCTACGTTTTTGATAAGGTCAGTACAGGTCTATCTTTCTTATCATGCCAGGGCAGGTCTACGTTCTTGATCAGGTCATGCAGGACTATGTTTTTGATCAGGTCAGCACAGGTCTATGTTCTTCATCAGGTCATGCAGGTTTATGTTTTTGATCAGGTCAGTTCAAGTTTACGTTCTTGATAAGGTCATTCAGGTCTATGTTTTTTATCAGGCCAGCACGGGTCTACGTTCTTGATCAGGTCAGTACAGGTCTACGTTCTTGCCCTCAGGTCAATACAGGTCTACGTTCTTGATCCGGTCAGTACAGGTCTACGTTCTTGATCCGGTCAGTACAGGTCTACGTTCTTGCCCTCAGGTCAGTACAGGTCTACGTTATTGCCATCAGGTCAGTACAGGTCTGCGTTGTTGTTCCTGTCAGTACAGGTCTACGTTCATGCCATCAGGTCAGTACTGGTCTACGTTCTTGCCATCAGGTCAGTACAGGTCTACGTTCTCGCCCTCAGGTCGGCCTGCGCCGCACCGCTTCTACCTGGGCCGTTTGACTGTTATAGTTCAGTGATGCTTTACGTCCACAGCGACCGAATTCTCCAGTGAGGTTAATTAACCTTTGCTTACCTTCATCTACCGACCCGACTCTGTGGGTTGCTGCATGGGATGTGCAGCCGTTGACGGCAAAGCCGTTATTTCGGTCAGCACAGAGGTGATATAGTTGGTGTCCATGTTTACCTGGTTATTACAAACCGGCCATGAAATGGTTATATTGGCCACACGTTGATGGATTAGCAGATCTAGCTAGTTGCTTCATTCTGAACTTGCTAGTGCACCGTGACGAAGGCCGTATCCAGGCGAAAGGAAATTGATCACGTCGCAAGTCAATTTTTGGATTTACCTTCAATAGCACACCTCAGTGTGTGTGTGTGTGTGTGTGGTGTGTGTGTGTGTGTGTGTGTGTGTGTGTGTGTGTGTGTGTGTGTGTGTGGTGTGTGGTGCGTGGTGTGTGTGTCGGGTGTTGTGTGTGGTGTGATGTGTGTGTGTGTGTGTGCGTGTGGTGTCGTGGTGTGTGTGTGTGTGTGTGGTGTGTGTGGTGGTGTGTGTGTGTGTGTGTGTGTGTGTGTGTGTGTGTGTGTGTGTGTGTGTGTGTGTGTGTGTGTGTGTGTGTGGTGTGGTGGTGTGTGTGTGGTGATGTGAGTGGTGAGTGGTTTGTGGTGTGTGTTGTGTGTGTGTGTGTGGTGCGTGGTGCGTGTGTGCGTGCGTGCGTGCGTGCGTGTGTGTCTGTCTGTCTCTCTGTCTCTCTGTCTCTCTGTCTGTCTGTCTGTCTGTCTGTCAGTCTGTGTATGTGTATGTGTGTGTGGAGGGGGCGTGATGTTAAATGAGCCGAGAAGGCAGAACTTCGAAAGATAGAATTCCTGGCAGCAGGTGGAGCGTGTGAAGCTACATTCTGACTTGCTCCGGGTTCAAAAGAGGGAACACTTTAAAGGGAACACCAGCCAAAGAAGCATCACGGACCCAATGGATGGATGGAAAGAAAATTGCTTTTTGATCAGGTCAGCGTAGGTCTATGTTCTTGACTAGGTCAGCACAGGTCTATGTTCTTGATCAGGTCAGTAGAGGTCAGATCAGCACAGGTCTATGTTCTTGACCAGGTCAGCACAGTTCTATGTTCCTGATCGTGTCCGCACAGGTCTATGTTCCTGATCAAGTCAGTACCGGTCTGTGTTCTAGATCAGGCCAGTGACGGTCTATGTTCTTGATCAGGTCAGGACAGGTCTATGTTCTTGATCAGGTCAGCGCAGGTCTATGTTATTGACCAGGTCAGCGCAGGTCTATGTTCTTGATCAGGTCAGTACAGGTCTATGGTCTTGACCAGGTCAGCGCAGGTCTATGTTCTTGATCAGGTCAGTACAGGTCTATGGTCTTGACCGGGTCAGCGCAGTCTATGTTCTTGATCACGTCAGTACAGGTCTATGTTCTTGATCATGTCAGTGCATGTCTATGTTCTTGATCAAGACCATAGACCTGTACTGACATGTAATAGGTGTGAGGTAATGAATAGTATATGACGTAAAACTCAAATGATACAGAAGAATGACAGAGAAAGGGGAGGGGAGAGACAGAAAGACAGACAGACAGACAGAGAGACAGAGACAGAAGACAGACAGACAGACAGAGACAGAAAGAGAGAGAGAGAGATGAGCTTTGGAATACGAATTCGTGTGACTATGTAAAATCACAATGTAGGACAACAGTTGACAAGGCAACAGTGTCTGTAATGGCATCACTATTACTGGCAGGCCAGATATATACTGAGACTAGCAAGACATATATATATTAGCCCAGTAAAAGCCTGGAAAACAAACAACAATCGAGGGGGAAAAACAGCCGCACTTCTCACGGTATCTAGCCAAATAAATTATGTAGACCAACTGTTGATAGCCGCTTGTTCTATTAAACTATGTTTTGTCTAACACGAAGATATGAAACTAGAGAACAAAAAGTTGTTGTTTAAAAAAAAAAAAAAAAATTTTAAAAAGAGGTAATCTAAGAATTTGTTCTTCAAATGCACTGTTGAGTTTATATCGAGATTCGAAAATGAGTTTCGGTGATGATATTCAGTGAGGTCAGCTGCTGAAAACACCGCTAAGTGTCAAAGAATGGTATACTGCAATTTCTATAGAATATTTTGTTCAGGCAGTGCTGTCTCCTTCATCTTCTTCTTCTTCTTCTTCTTCTTCTTCTTCTTCTCTCTCTCTCTCTCTCTCTCTCTCTCTCTCTCTCTCTCTCTCTCTCTCTCTCTCTCTCTCTCTCTCCCCTCTTCTCTCCCCTCTCTCTCTTCTCTTCCTCTCTCTCACTTCTTGAATAAGTTTCGAGTTCGGTCGATTCTCTCTCTCTCTCTCTCTCTCTCTCTCTCTCTCTCTCTCTCTCTCCTCTCTCTCTCTCTCTCTCTCTCTCTCTCTCTCTCTCTCTCTCACTACAATCTTTGAATAAGTTTGATTCGATTTCCCCCTCCTTTTCTCTCTCTCTCTCTCTTCTCTCTCTCTCTCTCTCTCTCTCTCTACTCTCTTCTCTGCTCCACTACAATCTTTTAAGTTTTCGAGTTCGATTTTCTTTCTCTCTCTCTCTTTCCTCTTTCTCTCTCTCCTCTCTCTCTCCTCTTCTCTCCTCTTCATCCCTCTTCCGTCTTCTGTCACTTTGTGCGACGTAGGGGTTGTGTGGTGGGGGGGGGGGGGGAAGGGGGGATGGGGGGGAGAGATTGGGTCACAGTGTGTGTGTGTGGGTGTGGTGTTGTGGGGGGGGGTCTGTCTGTTTCTGTTTCTGTGTGCGGGTGTGAGGGCGTGCTTTTTTGTGGTGTGGTGTGGGTGGGGGGGGGGGGGGGGGGGGTGCGGCGCGGTGCGTGGGGTGTGTTGTGTGTGTCAGTGCGTGCGTGCGTGCGTGGTGCGTGTGGTGCGTGGTGGTGCGTGCGTGCGTGCGCGTGCGTGTGGTGTGTGTGTGGTGTGTGTGTGTGTGTGTGTGTGTGTGTGTGTGTGTGTGTGTGTGTGTGTGTGTGTGTGTGTGTGTGTGTGTGTGTGTGTGTGTGTGTGTGTGTTGTGTGTGTGTGTGTTGTGTGTGTGTGTGTGTGTGTGTGTTGCTGTGTGTGTGTGTGTGTGTGTGTGTGTGTGTGTGTGTGTGTGTGTGTGTGTGTGTGTGTGTGACTCTGTGTGTGTGTGTGTGTGTGTGTGTGTGTGTGTGTGTGTGTGTGTGTGTGTGTGATGTTGGTCTCGCTGTTTGGTTTCATGTGGTTTGAATTGCTTGTAGTCGTTGTTATCATTTTCCCCATATGCCCAGTGTCTTATCGTGGGTGTTTAAATTAGACTTCTGTACAAAATCAGTTGTGTTTGAACCTTGTTGATGTGTACCTTATTGTTAGCTGTTTGTTCAATTGCGGATAACACCGACTCTCTGTCTCCATATACATTACGTGTGTTATGTTTGTTCAGCGCTTTGAGCCGCAGGGTAGGCGCTTTACAAATTTCCATTATTATCAGTAGTAGTAGCAGAATAACCAAAATAATGATTATGGCTACTCGGAATGGAAGACGAAAAGAGAATCCTACGGCTGATCGTTTCAAGTGCCTGTGGATGATGAACTCTTTGTGGGTGCTTTGAGTGTTCGGCCGCACATGCAAATCTGGAAGCAAATTGGTACGGGCCTGGAAATAGCTGCCGCAGAAATAACTGGTCGTCTTTCCTTACAGTCAGCCAGGCCATACCAACACAGTCAGGCTTAATTAGATAGTGTGTGTGTGTGTGTGTGTGTGTGTGTGTGTGTGTGTGTGCGCGCGTGCGTGCGTGCGTGCGTGCGTGCGTGCGTGCGTGCGTGCGTGCGTGTGCGTGCGTGCGTGCGTGCGTGCGTGCGTGTGGTGCGTGCGTGCGTGGTGCGTGGTGCGTGCGTGGTGCGTGCGTGTGTGTGTTGCGTTGTGCGTGCGTGCGTGCGTGCGTGCGTGCGTGTGGTGTGTGTGTGTGTGCGTGCGTGCGTGCGCGTGCGTGCGTTGCGTGCGTGCGTGCGTGCGTGCGTGCGTGCGTGTGTGTGTGTGTGTGTGTGTGTGTGTGTGTGTGTGTGTTGTGTCTGTGTGTGTGTGTGTGTGTGTGTGTTTGCGCAAGCGTGCGTGCTGTGTATGTGCCTGTGTGTGACAGTGTTAGCGTTAGTATGTATGCGTGTGTCTGTCAGTGTATGTGAATGTGTCTGCTTGTCATTATGTATGCGTGTGTCTGTCATTGTGTGTGCGCGTGCGTGAGTATGTATGTCAGTTTAAAACACAGTTATGACTGGCACGCTACAGTGCGTTCCTTTGTGTCAGACCGGGATCAAAGCACCAACTAACTAACTAACTACGGTGCATTAGACCATGAAACAATGCCAACGAAACACTCACCAACTGAAACTGCGGTTCCATTGCATCTCTGTGAGGACTCCACGCCTCCCACATGAATGCTGTTCCAGCCTTCCTTCTTACCAAGTAGTCTGTGGGTCCCTACCTCCCCGTCCTGTGCCTCCCTACCTCCCCGCACTATCTTCCAGTTCTCTGCGTCCCTACCTCCCCGCACTATCTTCCAGCCCTGTGCGTCCCTACCTCCCCGCACTATCTTCCAGCCCTGTGCGTCCCTACCTCCCCGCACTGTGCGTTCCTATCTCCTGTGCGTCCCTACCTCCCCGCCCTGGGTCTCCCAGCCCTGTGCGTCCCTACCTCCCCGCCCTGTGGCGTCCCTACCTCCCCGCCCTGTGCGTCCCTACCTCCCAGCCCTATCCTTCCCAGCCCTGTGCGTCTCTACCTCCCCGCCCTGTGCGTCCCTACCTCCCCGCCCTGTGCGTCCATACCTCCCTGCCCTACCTCTCAGTCCTGTGCGTCTCTACCTCCCCGCCCTGTGCGTCCCTACCTCCCGCCCTGTGCGTCCCTACCTCCCCGCCCTCCTTGTCCCTTACCTCCCCGCCCTGTGCGTCCCTACCTCCCCGCCCTGTGCGTCCTACCTCCCGCCCTACTCCGCCTGTGCTCTCCCTCCCCGCCCTATTCCCAGCCCTACCCGCCCGCCTGCGTCCCTACCTCCCCGCCTGTCTCCCACCTCCCGCCTGTCGTCCCTACCTCCCCGCCCTGTGCGTCCCTACCTCCCCGTCCTGTTCGTCCCTACCTCCCCGCCCTGTTCGTCCCTACCTCCCCGCCCCCTGTTCGTCCCTACCCGCCCCCTCTCCCGCCCTGTTCGTCCCTACCTCCCCGTCCTGTTCGTCCCTACCTCCCCGCCCTGTTCGTCCTACCTCCCCGCCCTGTTCGTCCCTACCTCCCCGCCCTGTTCGTCCCTACCTCCCCGCCCTGTTCGTCCCTACCTCCCCGTCCCTGTTCGTCCCTACCTCCCCGCCCTGTTCGTCCTTACCTCCCCGCCCTGTTCGTCCCTACCTCCCCGCCCTGTTCGCCCCTTACCTCTCGCCCTGTTCGTCCCTACCTCCCCGCCCTGTTCGTCCCTACCTCCCCGCCCTGTTCGTCCTTACCTCCCCGTCCTGTTCGTCCCTACCTCCCCGCCCTGTTCGTCCCTACCTCCCCGCCCTGTTCGTCCCTACCTCCCCGCCCTGTTCGTCCCTACCTCCCCGCCCTGTTCGTCCCTACCTCCCCGCCCTGTTCGTCCTTACCTCCCCGCCCTGTTCGTCCCTACCTCCCCGCCCTGTTCGTCCCTACCTCCCCGCCCTGTCGTCCCTACCTCCCAGCCCTGTTCGTCCCTACCTCCCGCCCTGTTCGTCCCTACCTCCCCGCCCTGTTCGTCCCTTACCTCCCCGCCCTGTTCGTCCTTACCTCCCCGTCCTGTTCGTCCCTACCTCCCAGCCCTGGCGTCCCTACCTCCCAGCCCCTGTCGTCCCTACCTCCCCGTCCTGTTCGTCCCTACCTCCCCGCCCTGTTCGTCCTTACCTCCCCGTCCTGTTCGTCCTTACCTCCCCGTCCTGTGCGTCCCTGCCTCCCAGCCCTGCGCGTCCCTACCTCCCAGCCCTCTGCGTCCCTACCTCCCAGCCCTGTGCGTCCCTACCTCCCCTCCCTGTTCGTCCTTACCTCCCCGTCCTGTGCGTCCCTACCTCCCCTCCCTGTTCGTCCTTGCCTCCCCGTCCTGTGCGTCCCTACCTCCCCGCCCTGTTTGTCCTTCCTCCCAGCCCTGCGCTTCCCTACCTCCCTGCCCCAAGCATGCCTATTTCCCAGCCCTACCCGCCCAGCCCGCCCCGCCCGCGCCCACTTCCGGCCCTAACTCCCCGCCCCGCTCGCCCCTACCTCCCAGCCCCCTCCCCCCCCTCCCCCCCCCTACCCCCCCC
>JABMCL010001655.1:387500-447500 GCA_018857735.1 Alviniconcha marisindica
TTTGTTTAAACCAGAGAAGCCTTTCGAAATTATTTTGTATTTACTGGTATAAGATCAGTCTTGGCTCGAACTGGCGTAATTTTTCTGACTATTACAGCATAGTCACAAACACCATAACTTGACTTTGTCACCAGTGACATCGCTCCGACTCAAGCGGGCCGCCGGACGGACCGAGTAGTGGCAGGGCGGCGACGACGGCTAAGAGCCGGCGGCCGGCATCTGCCCTCCGCGGGGACCGCTTCGCGGATAGCCAGAGTGGTCTACTAGTTTCGTTGCAGTGTTGCCGGTTTTACGTCCACTGTTTCACTGCAACCATCGGGCTTTTAAGGGACGGGGAGCCCTCTCGACCTTGACTCGGCAATTCAATCCTGATTGATCTCGGATCAGTCAGGATTGAATTGCCGTGTCAAGGTCGATGAGTCAAGGTTGTTGTGTCAAGGTCCCGGCGGATGAGTACTTTTATTCAGGCCGCTGCTCAGTTAGACCGTTTGTAGTCTTGTTTTTGTTTTCTTCGAGTTCATTTCGTGTGTTTTTTAATTTAATTTAATTTAATTTTTGCCCGGCTCATGTCGCTGCCTCAATGCGGCATGCGCACACAGTACGTGAGTCGTGTCAAGGCGGCAGTCACTGAGTGTGATAGCATGACTCGAGTCAGTCAGTCACTGCCGCCGCCACTGGCCCGGGGCTCACGGAGGAAGCCATCTTTTCTCAGACACAATCTACCCACCTCACCCCCAGCCCGAATTATCCCTGCAGCCTCTCCTGTTCTTCCACTGGATCCTCTCTAAGTTTATCTATTGTATTTATTTATTTGTATAAATATATTTGTATTCCATGTTTGGAGTTCCGTTTTAGCTTTTCGAAAAGCCCGAATCATGTTTGTACTTCCGGTGCTGTCGTTCAACCGGAAACAACGAGCCGGTACCTTTCGTTTGTGCTCATTTCAGTGTTTGTGTTGTTTGCCTTTTTATATATAGATATATATATATAAAATTATAAACAGCATTTTTGTGCAGTTGCTAGGTAATCATTATTGGTATGTAAAAATAAGGGGAAAATATGCTGGCGAGCGCAGCCTTCAGTAGGTGTGACCATGGCCTAATATTGTATGCGCACAAATGGCAAACCCGATGGCCTTGGTCGCACTCGTGAGCTAAATTGATTTATAACAGGTTTAACTTGAAAAGTGTTCACACTGTTCGTGGAGGTTACATCATTATGATCTTGAGTTTGTTACTTCCCTTCTCGCTTCCAGTTTTTCCCAGCTTCAACTCAAGGCCTCGGCCAATCCTCTTCGAAATTGAACCCAGAACTGTTGAACTTTAAGTCAAGATTGCTGTCAATAAAAAACGCCACTGTTTTTTGTTTTTGTTTTTTGTCGTTGTTGTTTCCGGTACAGTGGTAGGTTGTACTTAGTAGGGACAATCTGAGGGATTTGTTGGACTTTTCAGCTTGTGTATGTCCAGTCAGTATATGATCACTGAACTCGTACACACAATGCCAATAAAGATTAAAGAACACACACGCACGCACACACACACACACACACACACGCACACACACACACACACACACACACACACACACACACACACACACGGCTGGAGGGGGGGGGGGGGGGGGGTTAAAGACTAGTTTGAAGGCAGGGCTAGAAGAGCTGTGACAGAGTGAAACTGAAAGAGAGAGTTCAAGATTTGTTCAGCAGAAAAGTACTGGCACTCACAGTCACAAAGTTGAGAGTAGTTTAATGAAATTAATTTGGTGGTTTGTTCACCAGCAGGCCACCATGGACATCAAGCAGTACCTGTATGCCTGGCTGGGCAAGCAGAAGCTGGTGCCAGAGTATGAGTTCAGCTCTGGTGGGGGCCCCAAGCATCGGCAGCGATTCAAGTGTGAGGTAATCCTTGCCATTTCTTGAACTGGCTTTGTGCGGAAATGTTAAGAAATTGTTATACAGATACAAAATAGAAGAAACAGGAATATATATTTAATATATAATGCTAAGATGAGCTGCTCATATTCAAGTTTCTCTTCCGGGTGGGAGCTCCCCCAAAACATTTGCAGACTAATTTACGTCACTAATGTTCTCAACAAAAAATGGCCTGGAATCCATGCATGTGTATAATCTCAAGCCTATGTAGTATGTAGTCTTCAGATATAGATCTACCTTTCATTATCCAGCATGTTCTTTCATTTCATGTTTATATCACTTATGAAATGTTAAATGCACAAATGCTGCATGTCCTCGAATGGCCCATGTATACATGTATCTTTGTAACAAAGATGTACTAAAAAAAGAGAAGAAAAAAAGAAAGAAAAAAGAAATGTTGGTGGGTGGGTTGGATTGACTGTCTTGAAGTTAACTTCCCATTCCACCGGTTCCAGCCTTGACCCTAAGCAACTCCAGGCTTTGCAATCCCTGCTTGTAGTTGTAAGTTGATTTACTTTGGATTTGTGGCTTGCACAAAAGGGAATAAGCCATGCAGTGCTCACCACTCGCTTGGTGATGGACTCGATGTTCATACCAGGTTAATTCAAAAAGCCGTCGCTTCGGTCTTGCTTCACCCCGGAGGGATAAAATGGGGTCTTCTATGGTGATGGATTCACACTCTGAGAGTGCAGATGAACTGTTTCTTATTGCTGTCATCGCACTGGCCACTGAGTTTGGAATTTATGTAACAAAGATTCAAACACAAAGACAATAAAACAGTCAAGTTGATTATTCATTATAGTCCACAATTTTGTTTGACCTGTCGGTTAACCTTTTCACCTTTGTTGTAAGTTCAAGTTGTAAGATGCACACTTTACAATTTCTGTGGAGACCAGTGTAAATTAAAACAACAGTTCTAATTTCTATTGACCAGGTTTTTGTCTTATAGTGCATAAAGGTTTTTGTCTTATAGTGCATTAAGGTGCATAAAACATGTGTTATCCTGAAAGGAAATTAAATAAGCTTATTGTTAAAAACAAAGAAAAAGTTGTAAGATGCATGGTTTACAATCTGTTAAATAACCAAGTTAATTTTTTCCACTAATTTTTAGGGAACGCAGCATTCAGTGATCAGCTACATACATGCCACTGTCTAATTCTCCATAATCAAGAAAACATCCAGGAAACTAAGGCATAATACATAAGACTCACCAGATGAAGACCAGATAAATCCATTATGATTATGAAGTTTATGATAATATGCACAATATGCATGAATTGAAATATAGTCAGTCACAGCTGTTTCAGTTCGCACATGGCTATCATCATCTTCTTCGTCCAGGAAGTCTTCAGATATGAAACCATCTTTCTGTTCATAGTTGTGATCATAGCATCTGTACAGCTTCTTCTGCAGTATAAAATTCATGCCAGTGTTTTGCAGTTCTCCTCTGTTTCTCTCCATTAGGCCCTAGTTGTTCACTGTCATCAGCAATTGCTATCGCTTGGCTCACTTCCCTTTGTTTCCATTCACTGAAATAGCTTTATTTCATGAATATTCGTGAAGGTTATAATTATATGTGTTTTCGTACACCATTGGTTGAAAATTTGTGACAACACATCTATTTTGCAAATAGGGAAAATTTGAGAAAACACTGAAACAGTGTGTGTGTGTGGGGGGGGGGGGGGTATGTTGTATGCATTGAATCTTAAAAACCTGTGCATTTAAGGAATGTGTAAGCACTTAAGCTGTTCTAAATTGGTTATTGGATGAACTGTCAGTTCAACAAACATACAGTTCAACAAACTCAGAATCTGTACTTCGTTTCAGAATCGAGCTCAGATGTTTAGTGCACCAAACATGGTTCACAGTTTGATAAACTATGCTTCATTTCTTAGCTGCCTTATATCAAGTTATATGAGATACAAGCTTCAGCCTGAACTTTAGGCAGAAGTGCAGCAGACCTCATGATCCAAAATGTAGGCTCAAGTCAAGTCAATATACTTTAATCATCCCTCACAGGGCAGTTTAGCTAACTGTTGCATAGTGGTCATAATCATTCTCAGTCCCAGAGACAGTGTTGTTCCTCCCACAAGTCAACAAACGGGTCAGTTTTCTCCAGAGCGAGTGAATTTATATCAATATTGTTATCCATTTTTCTTTCTAGTCCTTTCTTCCTTGTAAAATAAAGTTTTTAGAGCTCGAGTTCCAGTTCTCTGTCTCTTTCAGACAGAGAGAGAGAGACTAAGGTTTTTGAGTGATTGCCATTGCGATGACTGGTCATTTGAGACCTATTTTATACCCCCCTACAACTCCACCCGATCCTCCAACCCCCCCCCCCCCCCCCCCCCACTCCCCCGTTCCCCCTCCCCCTCCTTCTCCCTTACTGTTCTTTATAAGATAAGCATTGACTGCTTCTGTTTTCTTTTCAGTACTAATCATATGAACTGATCAGATGTTCTGCTGCTTCATTTGGTCATAATATGCTCACCGTATACGCATAATATGTAACTGAATGATTATGGCATGTGTTCATCTGGTCTGTGAGCACGCTATGTTTTGTGTGGAAATTCCCATGTATAACGTTTCACTCACTCAGTCGTGCCTATATGTATATAAATAATGCTTGTAATTTGATATCTATTCATCAGCAAGGACTAGTTATTAGGTTTTTGACTGAACCTAAACTACAATCCTTGTAAAATAAAGTCTTCAAGTTCAAGTTCCTCATCCACAGCTCTCTTTGCTCATGGCCAATCAGAGGCAAGGTTCACCTAACTGGACAAACAGGGCCCAGAGTATGTCAAGTGAAGCATTGTGGATCCCAAACATAGCTTCAATGCTGTCCATCGAACTTCCCAAAGCAGGTTCACAAAGTGAAAGTTTGCCCAATTAAGAACAAACTTGGTTCATTGAACCTTTTTCAGCTTCACCAAACACTCCAAACTAGGTTTGAGAAGCAAAAGTTCATCCTGTTAAAGGGTCAGCCTGCCTATAAATAGCAGGCTGGGAAACTTGAAACAAATTCTCTTCAAAATACAACACAGTCACGTCACTGCTGGTTTATCACAAATATCTGGAAAAAGTACCATGGTTTGAATATGACACTTGGCACGAACATAAAATTCACTCTCAGCTTTTTATCTGCTAAATCTTTGTGTTGATGAAAGTGAATTTTGTCCTATTTCAAGACTCAAAAGCTTTGATTAGTTGAAGTAAGGACAATCTTGAGTACAAATGTGCAGGGTTTATCTAGTGGTGTGGACGGTGCTGTGCTTTCAGTTTCACACACATTGGTCGCATCAACATTCCAAGGCCAGCCGTTACTTTCAAACAGTTGCTGAACCAGCGTCTTTCTGTTCACGATTTATGCCCCGCAAAGCCCCGCCCCTTTGCCCAAGTTAAGATTGACATGAGCGTGCATGCATGAATTTTCACAGCTGGAAGGTAGGTGTACCTTCAGGAACTGAGGTTTTAAGTTTAAGAACAGGCTTAAAGGCCTGTATGGGAAAGGCAATCTTAGTACTAGTAACAGCATCATAATCTTCTTTTTGATTGTCCCGTTTCTTCCGGGCTTTGTGCCATGTTGATACTGGTGTATGCGTTTATAGTACTAGTGCTTTTTTGATTGTCAAGTGGATTCTGATGTTGATAATGTACAGCGCCGCGAGCTCGTAATTTTTATGGGGTATAGTGCTATATATAAGAGTTGTTGTTACTATTATCTTGTCCACAGCTGAGAGTGGAGGGGATGGACTACGTGGGAGTGGGCAATTCCACCAGCAAGAAGGATGCTCAGGCCAACGCCGCACGCGACTTTGTCAACTTTTTGGTGCGCATCGGCAAAATGGACGGCAAAGATATGCCACCTGTGGCAGTGAGTACCATCAAATCTTGAAACAAGTGATTGAGAAATTTTAAGTGTGAAAAAACAGCAGAGTGCTTGCCTGAATTTCAGTGTAAGGCTGTAACCAAAAAAAATCATGGAATATTTCCATACAAAACTGGGGGTGGGGTGGGGGGTTGCAGCAGGCACCTGAACCAATGCCAGAGGGAGGTTGGGGGGGGAGGGGCAGGGGGCTAACCTGGGGAGAGGAAGGGGGAGGGGCTGGGGCGGGGGGCTCCCCACCAAAATCCATAGCATGGGGCTCCCCGCTAGAATCCATAGCATGGGGCTCCCCACCAGAATCCATAGCATGGGGCTCCCCACCAGAATCCATAGCATGGGGCTCCCCACCAGAATCTGTAGCATTGGTCTCCCCACACCACCAGAATCTGTAGCGTTGGGCTCTCCACCAGAATCCGTGGCACTGGGCTCCCCTCCCCACCGGAATCCGTAGCATGGGGCTCCACCAGAATCCGTGGCATTGGGCTTCCCTCCCCACCAGAATCCGTAGCATCATTGCTGTTTTGTGTTTGTGTTTTTGCAGCAGGCACCCCAACCCATGATGCCAGAGGCAGGTGATGGCGGAGGGGGCCCAGGGACGTCTAACCTGCCTGGGGGGATGATGGCTCCCCACCAGCAGCTGGGGCTGGGTCAGTTGTTTTCTTTCTTCCCTCCTTCCCTTTCTTTTGCCCCTTCCTTTTTCTTCCCTCTCTTCCTTCCCTTCTTTCCTTGCCTTCTTCATCTCTGCACGTCACCACTACGCTGGAAGCTGTGATGCTGAATCGTTCCTGCGCTGCAAAGTGGGGTGTTCCCTGCGTTGGGTATGGTCAGAATTGTTCCTGCATTGCTGCAGACAAATTGTTGCCTGCGCTGTCAAGGTCAGAATAATTCCCACATTGCTGTAATATACTTTTGGCTAAGAAACAGCGAATGTTACAAAAGTTTTGAAAGCGAATTTTCCGGGGGGGGGGGGGGGGGGGTAGATTTCAGAGTTTTTCTTTTGAATCAATTCCCATGCCTGCGCAACAGTTCCAACTTACTGTCTGCCATGATAAACCAGCACTGGCAAAGGGTCAGAAACTGACAGAAAAAGAACAGCCAACAAGACCCCAAAAAAGAAAAAGCAGAGAGAAAGGCGGCATTGACACAGGTTTTCTCCCTTGAGTGTTGGGTGCACCTTGGGCATCATGCTCGAACGTTGGGTGCTGCTGGTGATGACCCTTGAAACTGAACAGAACAAATTTGATCCAGTGAGTTGATATTTGCGTGGCCCAAGCTGTACGTTCAGCTGATGGTTTTGTAAACTTTTAAGAAGCGTGCGTGCAGTCTCAGTAACGGGCCTTGTATAATGGCTGTGGAACAGTTTGCCTCAAACACTCCACCGAACTGATGCTCCTTCCCCTTCCGAAACTATAGTCAAAATTTAGTCTTTTTTAAAAACTGTTCCTAAATTGTTTGTTGGGATAGCTCCCATCAGGAACAGCAGGAGGATTTTCTTCTCTGTGCTGGCTCTTACTTCATTTGGCAGGTCGGAGCTTTAACACACATGCGCTGAATGTATATGCCTTCGAATAAAGTGAACCTTAAACTGTTGTAGGGTGTCCGCAGAAGATGTGCCAAAGTGGCAGCAGTTCCACGTGGCACCAGCCCTGTAACAACCAGACACAGAGCAGCGCTGCCCATTTGTTCCTTCATGTCGGGAAGATGAGGTGCTGCACAAATGTTCTTTGTTAATGGCAGGCTATGTTGCACAACTTACAGATGGTGCAGATGGTGGACCATCCCCAGGGCCTTCTGGGCCCCCGCGTGAGTTTCCACTGTACCAACGAGGACCCCCGCAGGAATATCTTGATCGTATTGCGGAGAAACGACGTGTGGAAGAAGTTAGTGGGATTGTTATAATGAGTGCATGTGGATGTGTGTGGGTCTCTGTGTGTGTGTGCAGGTGTGTGTGTGTGTGTTTGCAGGTGTGTGTGTGTTTTCAGGTGTGTGTGTGCAGGTCTCTGTATATATGTGTGTGTGTGTGTGTTCTGTCGCATGTAGTTACAAATATCAATATGTGTACACGCTGCACAGTAAAAACCAGAAAGTGCACTCACCAGTGCAGTTTTGCTCTGCATGTATTTGTGACCAGATGAGTCCACCACCCTTCCTTTACAGTTACACTTAATATTTTACACTAAGCGCATGCCTCTTGTCCCCTCGTATCAGGTGATTTGTTTGGTAGCAGCTGGTTTTCTTGAGGGGAAGCAACCCTAAATTTCTGAGGGAAATGTTTCCAGTAGGGGTTATGAAATATTTGCAGTATGAATATATATATATATTACCATTCCTGCATGGTTCTCATTCACATGTGCATTTTCTGTAAACGGGATTTTTAATCAGTCGGAGAACACGCCCGCCGTAAATCGACAATGTCTTCAGTTTCTCACAGGGCACTTATATATGACTATTATATTACTGTTCCTGCATGGTTCTCATTCACATGTGCATTTTCTGTAAACGGGATTTTTAATCAGTCGGAGAACACGCCCGCCGTAAAGCGACAGTGTCTTTAACTTCTCACAGGGCACACTGTATCTATTGATATAAGTGACAGGATCTTTCATTTGAAGCAGGATGCACTGCCTATAAACTGTGAAGAGACGCAGTCTTTAACTGGTGGCAGGGCGCACTCTCAGTAAAGTGATCAAGTCTTTTGTATGTGGAAGGAAGTTGGTAAATATTTAGGAAGCAGAGGGGTCACATGACAGTATGTTTCATTTCTCATTTTAATACAGTCGGAGGATGTGGACTTGAATGCTGATATCCATGGCAACTGGACGGTGGAGAATGCCAAGAGTCGACTGCACCAGTTCTTGCAGACTAACCGCATTCAGACGGATTATAAGTATTCCGTTATTGGTCCCGACCATAACAGGTATGCTTGTTGATTTCAGCTGTTTGAGAAAAGGTTGGGGGGAGCTGGATTTTAAAAATATTTTTGTATTCCGTTGTGTTTATTATTTGATTGTGTTCCTGGGGTGCTTTTGAACATTCCACATATTGCCATTTTATTGAGGACATTGTTCTGTGTGCTCTTCAGTCAAGATTATTGCAGAATCCAACTAAACAACCTTTGAAGTCGGTTTACGGCACTTCTGTGAGCCATACATGACAAGGGGGATCACTTTTGTCACACAGCAAGACAGTTTTAAATCTTGGATGAATTGAGACACATTTGTAGCTTTTTGAGGTAATAAATACAATTATTTGGGTGATGGTGGTCACTTTTGTCTCACTGCAAGACAGTTTTAAATCTTGGATGAACTGAGACACATTTGTAGCTTTTTGGGGTAATAAATACAGTTATTTGGGTGATGGCGGTCATGTACCACACTACAATGCACTTCCAGATATGGGCGCCCCCACTCCCCCAAGAGATTTGGCTCAAAAGAGAGAAAATCGACAGATACAGCGCTCCCGAATACCAACTGCACAACTTGGCTGGTGTCATAGTCGACAAGCAAAACCAGATGGACATGTGCATCAAACATAAACACAAAGGAAAGTGCCGTAATACAGAAAAGTGGCAATGTTTCCGAAAAGTTTTAATCAGTCAGAGCATTATATGCTACATCTTTTTCTGGAGGCAAACAGTGCAGCCATTCTCATCTACCATGGGACTTGTAACAAGGTTAAGTTGAAATTGAACCTGCTGGCATTTTCTCTGATTTGCATTCAGTTTCAACGTGTTTTGTTTTCCATTTTGTAATCTCCCACCATCAGATAAATGCTGCTATATGCTGACAGTGTGACTCATAATAATAATAAGAAAACTTTGTAAAGCACAAAATCTTGTCTGTAGAGACTAATTCTAAGTGCATACACATGCATATGTGCGTGCGCACCCACCCACACCACACACACACACACACACACACAAGCATTCTGACTATACAAAGCTAAATTTACACAGTTTGAAATGGGCAGCAAACGGAGACTTGAGATGAATGAAGACGGCAGCAGGGCCTATTGGGTCATTCCAGATCCCATTTCTGGGATTTTGTCCTCTGTTGATTGCCCAGAAAATATCAGTTTGGCATGGTGTGCCATTTCTGTTTCAGTGTAACAGAGAGACCAATTCATCATCCAGATTTGGGTTAAAAATTTCCATTCTTTGGAAACGTATGTGTGCCAGATTTTATTCACAGATCAGGTGCTACCGACTGTAAGGCACGAGGGTCAGATTTGATGAAAAAAAATATTGCCTTATGGTCTAAAGATTACGGTACCTTTAAGCTGTTTTGGCAAATTTTAGTTCGGTCAGATTTGTCCAAAATGTCTTTCATCCCAGAAGTTCATTTCAAACTTCAGGGCCCATGTGCACAGCTGCGCAAAGCTTCTTTTTCTTTCGTTTTGAGCTGAGGTTGTCTTGTGTTGGTTGGGCAGATGACGTGAATATTTAACATTCCTTGATTTTTATTTTGCAGCCATTTTTTTTCCGTTTCGTTTGCTTTCTTGTTCTGGTTTCCCCCATGTATTGCCACCATGACCATGTCTGGCAGTTTGAGCTTTAGTATGAGCCTGGAAGTCACATCCACCATGACCATGTCTGGCAGTTTGAGCTTTAGTATGAGTCCGGAAGTCACCTCCACCATGACCATGTCTGGCAGTTTGAGCTTTAGTATGAGCCTGGAAGTCACCTCCACCATGACCATGTCCTGGCAGTTTGAGCTTTAGTATGAGTCTGGAAGTCACATCCACCATGACTTTAAAAAAAGAGAGAGAGAGAGAGATGTGAAGAATAATGTCAGGGAACATGAGGGATTGAAAGGAGCAGACAGTTAAACTCTGATTCAGAAAAACTTAAGCCAGGTAGTGAGGCTTGCTTGCACATATAATGTTGAAGGATCTGACATTATTCTTCACAGCTCTAATTATGCAATGAGCATGACAGTTTACAAACCTCCCTAAGGCTCAAAAAGCCAGATGTGGTCAAGTTTGAAAACAGGCAGCAGAGCAAGGAGACTGTGAAGAACGGACAGCTTCAGACTTGATCAGATGCCGGAATTCTGATGGCTGACTCAGAGCTCTGGCATCGCATGACTTGGAGATAGTGACACACTAGGCCAGCCGCTGTTTTAGCAGAAAATTGACACAAACCGTCTTGAGAGAACGACACAGTAGACCTCCCATAAGCTTCTTTCGCATAAAATGCTCCAAAATAGTGACACATTAAGCCAGCCACAGGCTTTGTTGAAAATTTACATTAGAACCCTCTTGATATTGTGACTCCGTTTAATGAGTCTTTAGACTTTCCGTGGGATTTTTTTGAAGATGTTCCAGTTAAAGCTGAACACTATGCCAGCTGCAAGCTTTGCAGAAAATTGGCATAGGAACCCTACTGAGACAGTAACATGTTGGGCCTTCCATAGGCTTCTTTGAAGATACTGCAGTTACAGCTGAACTCTCCTGAAATAGTGACACATAGGTCTTCTGTAGATGTCTTTGAAAATACTGCAGTTACAGCTGAACTCTCCTGAAATAGTGACACATAGGTCTTCTGTAGGTGTCTTTGAAAATACTGCAGTTACAGCTAAACCCTCCTGAAGTAGTGACACACTAGGTACACTAGGTTATCCATAGGCTTCTTAAAAGGTACAGCTGACTCTCAAAACACTGCTGTGTGAGTGATGAGCACTTTCAAAACAGTGGTTCCTTCTTTGATGTGGAAAATATCGTACACGGGTGAAAGTTGTCCCACCAAGTCCCTGAAATCCTGTTTTTGCAGTTATTATTATGATGATTATTATTATTCATAGCTTTTATATAGCTCTGTTCTCTGTTCTCAAGCAGACTCACTGCACACATGTTGCATGTGATTCTGAAGGAGTGACTGTATCCTTTTATTAATATCCACGGAAGTGGTGTACTAACACAGTAACAGCGCTCTTTGGTTGTTGCATGGCTGGTGCCAAGTGAAATGCTGCCGTCTCGGCGCAAGTTCTGTGTGCACCATTCAGCCATGCATCAGAATCTTACCAGTTGGTAAATCTTCTGGTTTTGTTGTCTCATGATCTGCTCCTGTTTCATGACATCATTTCAGCTGAATGTCCCCACTTTCTAGCATTATTTGTATGTTGTCATATTTGGTATCTGTGTTTTTTTTAAAGTCAGGGAAAGGCTCAGGCAATTCACAAACATTCAGTTTTATTAATTCCCAAGAGTTTTGGCCCCTGTGACTCACACCTTTGACAGCCCCCAGCACAAACTCATTTTGAGGGTTTTCTAACCGGTCCACTTTCACCAGCGTACGTACACAGTATTGTATGACACAGTTAAGTGGCTGGACTGTACACACACACACACACACCAAAAAAAAGGAAAGAAGACAAAAAAACAGAGCAGACATTGCCAAGTGAGTGAGAAGCAACACTGACAGAGGCAATGGTGCGAGTGTTGGCGTAGGTGTGCCTGGTGTGTGTCCTTATCTCAGCAGAACTAAGCGAAGCTGTTTCTTCACAGTCTCCAGCTCTGCTCTCACACCTCTGGGGGATGGACAGGCTAGTCGCTGGTCAGCCGGTAAGTGGATTGCCGCGCACATGGACTGGCGCTTGCCGTGGTGCATGCGAATGATCTTGTTGTTGAGTCTTGATAGCGATGGGTTTTCATGATGTTTCCTCCCTGTGTAAGAAGCATGCTTGCATACATGGCACTGGATGTTTACAAGATGAGGGTAAATCAGACTGTGTGTCATTGGAGTGGAATAAAGTTATACACATGCACGCACACACACGCATTCACACACACACACATGCACACACACGCACACACACACACACATGTCCACATATACACACAAATGCACACACACGCACACACACATGCAGGCACAAGGTGTGATAGTCATAGAGACGAAATATGGCTGATGAACAGGGACAGAATGTCAGAAGCTTTGTTGGAAGGGGTACATTTTGAAGACCTTTCTAAATGATATGTATGATTTTATTGTATAACTCTGTCAGCTGTCAGGCGTAACAGATTTCCATTTTAGCCACAGTAAATGTGTTTCCATATGGGTTGGAAGTATGACCACAAGGTTTAGATTTCTTGACGGGCAGCAGTTGTGTTGCTTAATGTCCTCGAATGTTGGTTGACATATTAGGGACAAACTGAGACCAATGCTGAAGCATGGTTCCATATAGCTTTACATCCATGGAAACCATAAGACTGCCCAGGTCGGCCACCTCGACTCTCACACAGCTCCTGAACTATGATTTCTTGACCTGGATAAACGATATAGTTAAATGCCTCTTTTAAGACCACCTTAAGATCCAGCAGAAGTGGCCTTACAAGGGACTGGTCATTTGTTTGAGGTTCATTTCCATGAAAATTTGAAGGGAAACGAGTGAAAAAGTGGTCATCTTAAAAGAGGTTGGTCTGTGTTAAAAAGGGTTAGTCTTTGGTCATGGGTTCATTTACATAAAAATGTGAAGGGAAACATTGGGGGGGACGAAGGTGTCTTAAGAGAGGTTGGCCTTTGTTAGAAAGGGTTGGTCTTTGTTCATGGGTTCATTTACATAAAAATGTGAAGGGAAACATTGGGGGTCCCGAACAAAGTGGTCTTAAGAGAGGTTGGTCTTTGTTAGAAAGGGTTGGTCTCTGTGCATGGGTTGTGAAGGGAAACAGGGGGGGGGGGGTCTTCAAAAAGGTTGGTCTATGCTAAAAAGGGTTGGTCAGAGGTTCATCTACATGACAGTGTGTAGAGAAGCATTTGAAGAAGAAAAAAGGTTGTCTTAAAAGAGGAGTTGATTGTATTGTAACATGAGCAGGTGTGAACTTGATCATAAGCTGTGAAAGCACTATAGCTGACTGTATCCCTTTGTCCATTACAAAGGTCAGCAGATCTAGGCCAGTGGTCATGTCTGGAAAGGGCTGTGGTCACCAGAGCTTGAGATTAAAGCAAGTTGAACGTGTTTGTCTTGAGAACATCCATTTTATCAACAGATGCAGCCTGAGCAGAGCTGATGCTACTCGACTGTGATATTAACTCCGCGGTACACAGTTGATACTGCTATATAGCGATGTCCCTTTTTTTTCTTTCTTTTTTAAATATAATTTTGACAGGCATGCACAACAGTTGTGGGTCTATACAGCAGCCAGTGTTCATTAAGCTGGCTGTCTAGCCAGCCATGTCCAAAACTGTAATGCTGTGATTTAAAAAAAATAAAAAAATGTGATAAACGTCAGAGTTCTGTGAACAGTGGTAGTGCTCTTGAACGATGTTAATACTCAGTGAGCTTTACCTGTACAGACCAATGCCAACGACTTTGGCCGTATTCTAGCGTCACATTTGCATCAAACGGCTGAAGCCGAAAGCTGTATATATTTGTATGTGTTCTCATCTGATCAGATTAAGACTTTGTATGATCACGAAATGTATGGACAAACAAACAAACAAAAAACATGAAGAAGAAAAAAGGACTACCAGGAGATTTACAAGTAGAATGTTTAGAATTCATGCGCCACACACTGGTTCAGTCTGAAATTCACTGTACCACGTTCCCTTTACAAGCGCTTTTCTTGGTGCATTTTACAAGTGCAGTGACTCTTACTCCTAAAGTCCCCCTGCAGCTGCCTCCAATGTGGAGGACACTGCGTATGCGTGACTGTAGAAAAACAGTTGTACACACGCATGCATGCATGCATGTACGCATGTGACCTGACCGAATCTTGTTTCTTCACAGGTGATCAAAAAGTGTCATAAATTTAGAGAAGTCAACATGGTAGACAGCAAAATTGTGACCTGCCTGAATCTGATTTCTTCTCTGGTGATCAAAAAATTTCATAAATTTAGAGAAGTCATCATGGCAGACAGCAAAATTGTGACCTGATCGTGGGGGGGCTGGTGGTTTTGGTCTTGACTCGCACACAGGCTTTTCTGTCCATCTCCGTGGCTGGGCGAGTGCATTTCTGCAGCACTGCTTTTTGAGATTAAATGTTGCCTCATGTATATCTTGCCTATGCAACAATCAGCAGTAATTGGTGACTGAGATGTCCTTTATTTTGTTTCATTTTTTGCCTTAATTTTTTTTTTCTCTCTCTTTCTCTATCAGGAGTTTTGTGGCTGAGCTGGGTTTCTACATCAAGAAAGTCAACCAAAGTGAGTGGTATCTTTTTTTTCTTTTTCTTTTTATCTCTGTAGGCAGGTTACACGAGTGAGGGGTTAAAAAAAAAACATGTAAGATTGAAATGCTGCAGGGTAATAAAAATAAAATCAGCAGTATCCTTCTTGATCATATCCCATCACCCCCCACCCCCTTCCCCCTCCTCCCCCCCCACTCCACTAGATCCCCCACCCCTTATTTTTTATGAAACAGAATATCTTGGGTGTTTATTGCCTGCCAAAATTAGCCTGTGTCTCTTTTGTTCCGTTCAAGTGGTGTTTGGCTACCCTCACAGTCTCTCCAAATGACAAGATCGAGGGAAAAAACGTTTCTTCAGCAAACCTCACTCAAAGCCTGCAGCTTCATTCACCGATTGAAGTGTGGTCTTACTGACACTGTCTGTGTTGTGTGTGGTCAGATATTCACACCCCGGAGAGTATGTGTTTTGGTGGATTTAAAAAAAAAAAAAAATTACAATAAAATATGCCTCATGTACACTTTGCCTTTCATAATGAGCCAGTCTCATCGAGTGAGGTTTGGTTACACTCACAATCTCCCTGAAGGGGTGGGGGGGGGGGGCGTATCTTCGACAAGCCTTCAAGTTTGGCCTGACAGAGTGTTACTCACCTGTGTGTGGTCAGATATTCATGCCCGGGAGAGCGGATCCAACAAGCAGTCAGCCTCCAAGTCGTGCGCCCTGTCTCTGGTTCGTCAGATGTTCCACCTGGGTGTTATCGAAGCTTACACCGGCGCCAAGAAGAAGAAAGACTCGGAAAGTGTAAGTCAGTTGCCGCCCCTGGTGGCGGTGAAGGAGGAGGTGGTAGTGGTAGTGTTGTGAATGGTGTTACATGTATCGATTGCAGCTACGAGGTGGCGGTGAAGGAAGAGGTGGTAGTGGTAGTGTTGTGAATGGTGTTACGTGTACCGATTGCAGCTGACTCCCTATGAGGTGGTGGTGAGGGAAGAGGTGGTAGTGGTAGTGTTGTGAATGGTGTTACGTGTACCGATTGCAGCTGACTCCCTACGAGGTGGCGGTGAGGGAAGAGGTGGTAGTGTTGTGAATTATGTTACATGTACTGATTACAGCTGACTCCCTACGAGGTGGCGGTGAGGGAAGAGGTGGTAGTGTTGTGAATTATGTTACGTGTACTGATTGCAGCTGACTCCCTACGAGGTGGCGGTGAGGGAAGAGGTGGTAGTGGTAGTGTTGTGAATTGTTACGTGTACCGATTGCAGCTGACTCCCTACGAGGTGGCGGTGAGGGAAGAGGTGGTAGTGGTAATGTTGTGAATGGTGTTACGTGTACCGATTGCAGCTGACTCCCTACGAGGTGGCGGTGAGGGAAGAGGTGGTAGTGGTAGTGTTGTGAATGGTGTTACGTGTACCGATTGCAGCTGACTCCCTAGAGGTGGTGGTGAGGGAAGAGGTGGTAGTGGTAGTGTTGTGAATGGTGTTACGTGTACCAATTGCAGCTGACTCCCTACGAGGTGGGGTGAGGGAAGAGGTGGTAGTGGTAGTGTTGTGAATGGTGTTACGTGTACCAATTGCAGCTGACTCCCTAGAGGTGGGGTGAGGGAAGAGGTGGTAGTGGTAGTGTTGTGAATGGTGTTACGTGTACCGATTGCAGCTGACTCCCTACGAGGTGGCGGTGAGGGAAGAGGTGGTAGTGTTGTGAATGATGACGGTGAAGGAAGTGGTGGTAGTGTTGTGAATGGTGTTACGTGTACCGATTGCAGCTGACTCCCTACGAGGTGGCAGTGAGGGAAGAGGTGGTAGTGTTGTGAATTATGTTACGTGTACTGATTGCAGCTGACTCCCTACGAGGTGGCAGTGAGGGAAGACGTGGTGCAGCAGATTGACCAGTGTCTGAACACCTGGGGCATCCAGCCAGTCAGGGTGGTAAGTACAGCTGCACGCCCACATCACAGTGCTGCAGCAGTCCCTGGGGATGGGGGGAGGAGGAGGGGGGGTTGTCAGTGTGTCACATGTGTAGGGCAAGGGGGATGTGTGTCAGTGAACGTGGTGGTGGTGGTGGCTGTTTCAAGTCAGTCTATGGGGGGTGGGGGGGGGATGTAGTCAGTGTCCATGGGGGGGGGGAGGGGTGCAGTGTCGATGTGGTGGTGGTGGTGGCTGTTTCAAGAGTCAGTTGTGGGGGGGGGGGTAGTCAGTGCGCATCAGTATCTGTGGGTGGATGTTCATCAGTGTGCATTCTGTAGGAGTGTGTCCGGGGGTGGTAGGTGGCTCAAGTCAGTTGCATGTGCGTGTGGGGGGATGAGGGTCATGTCCGTGGTGGTGTGGCTGTTCAACAGTATCTGGGGGGGGGTGGGGGATGTAGTCAGTCCACAGTGACAGTGCCCCTCACCACTACGCCCAACCTACAATGACTGACCCACCACCACCACACCACACATTGACACACCCCCTCCCCACCACTAGCCACACACTATACATGACTGACCCACCACCACCACCACACATTGACAGCACCCCCTCCCCACCACTACGCCCCCACACACATACAATGACTGACCCACCACCACCACCACCACACACATTGACACACCCCCTCCCCACCACTACGCCCACACACCATACAATGACTGACCCACCACCACCACCACCACACACATTGACAGCACCCCCTCCCCACCACTACGCCCCCACACACATACAATGACTGACCCACCACCACCACCACACATTGACAGCACCCCCTCCCCACCACTAAGCTCCCACGTGCATACACTGATAGACCTCCTACCACCACCACCACCACACACATTGACCCCCCTCCCCACATGCACACACATACACTGATGACCACCACCACACACTGACAACACCCCCTCCCCATCACCACTAAGCCCCCACACACATACAATGACTGACCCACCACCACCACCACCACACACATTGCCAGCACCCCCTCCCCACCACTACGCCCACACACACTATACAATGACTGACCCACCACCACCTCCACCACACATTAACAACACCCCCTCCCCACCACTAGCCCCACACCATACAATGACTGACCCACCACCACCACCACCACAACATTGCAGCACCCCCTCCCCACCACTAGCCCCCCACACTATACACTGACTGACCCACCACCACCTCCACCACACATTGACAGCACCCCCTCCCATCACCACTAAGCCCCCACACACATACAATGACTGACCCACCACCACCACCACACATTGACAGCACCCCCTCCCCACTAAGCCCACACAGCATACATACTGACCACCACCACCACCACCACACACATTGACAGCACCCCCCCCACCACTCGCCCACACACACATACATACTGACCACCACCACCACCACCCACACATTGACAGCACCCCCTCCCCACACACACATACACAATGACTTGACCACCACCACCCCACCTGACAGACCTCCCACCACTACCACACCTGAGCGACCCACCACCAACCACATGACCCCCCTCCCCACTTCCCCCACATGATACATAGGACCTCCATACCACACACCACCACCACAACATTCCCCCCCTCCCCCCACAACACATCACACATGACCACCACCCCCACACTACAAGCACCCTCCCACACACATACACAATGACTGATCCACCCCCACCCCTTCCGGCAACAACATGACCCCCTTCCCCCACATACACCAACACTGCACCACCACACGACAACACCCCCCTCCCACACACCATACACAATGACTTGAATCCCAACCCCCAACGCCAATACATGCTCCCCACACACACTACAGAAACACCACACTGACACCCTCCCCCCCACGCATACACACTGACGAATCCCCCCCCCCCAACAAAGGAAGAACGACACACTCCACCTCCCCCACCCCCAGCCCACAGAGGAGGTTAATGGTAAGTCTGACTGGCCTGTTGAAGGGGGAGTGCGGAGGAGACGGCCAGTCCCAGCAGCCCCAGTCGCTGCTGGTGCAGGAGTCACTGGAGGAGTTCGAGCCGGCTCCGCGCCGCAACACCCCTGGGGTGGTGCCCTGGTCGCCCCCGCAGCCCAACTGGAACACCTGGACCAACTGCAACATCGATGAGGGGCCACTGGCGACGGTGAGTAGGTGTGGGTGTGAAGTGTGGGTGAGTGGAAGTGGGTGTTGTGGTGCTCTGGTGGGGGGGGGGGGGGGGGGGGTGCCCCATCACTTTTCCCAGGATCCAAACACAAAAAGGTTCAAGCAAATGCTTATTTATTTTAACACGGACACAGTATGCAAATTTTCAGGGAAATCCCTGTTATCAAGCCACAAAACGTTTAAACAACAGATAAACGGTCAAAAACGACGAAAAATGAAAGAAAAAGACTTACCTTGTTTTGGTTGAGTTTTTACAGCTTGTTCGGTGCTTGGAAGGTTCAGGAATAATGGTCTGTGTAGGAAAAAGCTGCACTGCCTGGCCTACTAGTGTTGAATACGTGGTACAGTGATAAAACCTGTTTACCCATATGATTTGGACATATTTTAGTTTTACACACTTAAATTTTCAGCATTATGTATGAAAATTAAAAAAGCAAACGATCATAAATGTTTCTAGGCATGTTTTGTAGTTTGCTTGTTTTCCAGTCCTGAATATGCCCATTTCTGGGGGTTTCGGTGGCTCATGTGTAAGTCTCACAACCTCTCGCTGCCATGGTGTCTGTTTCTGTATTGCGTTTTGTGTAGTCTCAGCACTGAATTTTGGGGCAATTCCATGCAAGGGTTATATTTCCGCAACATGAGCATTCACCATTTTTCTGGAAGCCGTGTCGAAATTATTTTCAGATTATTTTCACTGAGAACAAAATGAAACGGAAAAGAGTTAATGGAGAAAGTGCCAAAGCAGTGAGGGAACAAGCGTTCCTGTCTGAGTCTGGCATAGTGGAGTCTTCTGTTTCCAAATCTTCTGCTTACTGCCAGGGCTGTGCACTATGGTGATGGTGATGGTGGTGGTGGTGACTGCAGTGATGATGATGATGGTGGTGTGATAGTGGTGGTGACCACTGTGATGATGATGATGGTGATGTGGTGGTGATGTTGACCACTGTGGTGATGTTGACCACTGGTGATGATAACGTGGTGGTGATATTGACCACTGTGATGATGGTGATGTTGTGGTGGTGGTGACCACTGTGATGATGATGTGGTGATCTTGGCCAATGTGATGATGATGATGTGGTGGTGATGTTGACCACTGTGGTGATGATGATGTGGTGATGTTGACCACTGTGATGATGATGATGTGGTGATGTTGACAACTGTGATGATGATGATGTGGTGGTGATGTTGACCACTGTGGTGATGATGATGTGGTGATGTTGACCACTGATGATGTGGTGATGTTGACCACTGTGATGATGATGATGTGGTGGTGATGTTGACTACTGTGATGATGATGATGTGGTGGTGATGTTGACCACAGTGATGATGATTGTGGTGGTGGTGGTGACCACTGTGATGATGATGGTGGTGTGTTACAGGCCAGCCTGGAGCAGGTGAGCCAGGACCTGTACAATGGGCAGATGAGGAAGGAGCAGGAAGACCAACACCTGCAGCAGGTCAGTGCCCCCCCCCCCCCCCCCCCACCCCATCCATCTCACCACCTGTCCTTCAGTCCCACCTCCCCATCTCATCACATGTCCTTCCCCCCCCCCCCCCTCCTCCCCATCTCCTCCCCTTCGCCCTTCAGTTCCCCCCCCTCCCCATCTCACCACCTGTCCTTCAGTCCCCCCCTCCCCATCTCACCACCTGTCCTTCAGTCCCCCCCCCCCCCCCCCCCTCCCACCCTTTCAGTCCGCCCCCCGCCCCCCATCTCACCCCTGTCCTTCAGTCCCCCCCCCCCATCCTTTGCCACCCCCTTCCTCCCTCCCTCCCCCCCCCCCCCCTCATCTCCCCTTCCCCCTTCAGTTCCCCCCCCCCCTCCTCTTTCTCACACCTGCCTTCGTCCACCCCCCCCCCCTCCTCATCTCCCACCTGTCCTTCAGTTCCCCCCCCCCCCCCCCCTCATTCCCCCCTCCTTCATTTTCCCCCCCCCCCTCCTATTCACCCCCTTCCTCCACCCCCCCCCCTCATCTCCCACCTGTCCTTCAGTCCCTCCCCTCCCCATCTCCCACCTTTCCTTCAGTCCCCCCCCCCCCCCCCACCCCTCACCACCCCTTCAGTTCCCCCCCCCCCTCCCCATCTCACCACCTGTCCTTCAGTCCCCCCCCCCCCCCCTTTCATCCCACCTGTCCTTCAGTCCCTCCCCCCCTCCCATCTCACCCCCTGTCCTTCAGTCCCCCCCCCCCCCTCCCCCCCCCCATCTCCCGCCTTCGTCCCTCCCCCTCCCCTCCCCTCCCCTCCCCATCTCACCACCTGTCCTTCAGTCCCTCCCCCCTCCCCCCTTTCTCACCACCTGCCCTTTTCAGTCCCTACCCCCCCCCCCCTCCCCACCCCCTTCCTTCGTCCCTCCCCCCCCCTCCCCTCCCCCATCCCCACCCCCTGTCCTTCAGTTCCCTCCCCTCCCTCCCCATCTCACCACCTGTCCTTCAGTCCCTCCCCCCCCCCCCCTTCCTCCACCTTCACCTTCAGTCCCTCCCCCCCCCCCCTCCCCATCCCCACCTACCCTCATTCCCCCCCCCCCCCCCCATCTCACCACCCTGGCCTCCTCCCTCCCCCTCCCCCCCCTCCCCATCTCACCACGTCCTTCAGTCCCCCCCTCCCCATCTCACCACCTGTCCTTCGTCCCCCCCCCTCCTCATCTCACCACCTTCCTTAAGTCCCTCCCCCCTCCCCATCTCACCACCTGTCCTTCAGTCCCCCCCCCCCCCCCCATCTCACCACCTGTCCTTCGGTCCCTCCCCCCCCCCTCCCCCCCATCTCACCACCTGTCCTTTCAGTCCCCCCCCCTCCCCATCTCCCACCTGCCCTTTCCCCCAGTCCGCCCCCCCCCCCCCACCCTCACCCCACCGTCCTTCAGTCCCCCCCCCCCCCCCCTCCTATCTCACCACCTGTCCTTCATCCTCCCACCCCCTCCCCATCTCACCCCCCTTTGCCCTTCAGTCTCCCCCCCCCCCCCCCATCTCACCCCCTTTCCCTTTCAGCCCTCCCCCCCTCCCTCCCCCCTCTCACCACCTGTCCTTCAGTCCTCCCCCCCTCCCTCCCCCCCCATCTCACCACCTGTCCTTCAGTCCCTCCCCCTCCCCTCTCACCACCTGTCCTTCAGTCCCCCCCCCCCCCCCCCCATCTCACCACCTGTCCTTCAGTCCCTCCCCTCCCCATCTCACCACCCTTCACGTCCCCCCCTCCCATCTCACCACCTGTCCTTTTAGCCCCCCCCCCCCCCCCCCCCATCTCACCACCTGTCCTTTCACCCCCCCCCTCCCCTCCCCCCCATCCACCACCCCTCCTAAGTCCTCCCCCTCCCCTCCCCATCTCCCACCTGTCCTTCAGTCCCCCCCCCCTCCCCATCTCCCCAAACCTGTCCTTCGTTCCCCCCCCCCCCCCCCCATTTCACCACCTGTCCTTCAGTCCCTCCCCCTCCCCATCTCACCACCTGTCCTCCCCACCCATCTTATCACCTGTCCTTCAATGCCCCCCCCCCCCCCCCCCCCCCCCCCCCCCCCCCCCCCCGCCCTTCATGTCGCTGGTAGATGACTGGTTGACTCCTGGGTCAAGACATTCAGCTGTTTTGCATTGTTGTGGGTCGTAGAGCTTTTCCAGCACCTGCCAATCATTGTGTGATGAGGTCGGAAAGGTTACTGCAAACACCTCACTGGATACTGTTTTGTGTCCTTGTCATAACTGACTTCACTAGTGTAAATAGTGTGACAGATTGATAGAGGATTGTAATGCAGCAGACATGTAAACTGTTGTGCAGATGGTAGAGGATTGTAATGCAGCAGACATGTAAACCTGTGCAGATATAGAGGATTGTGATGCAGCAGACATGTAAACTGTTGTGCAGATGATAGAGGATTGTGATGCAGCAGACATGTAAACTGTTGTGCAGATGGTAGAGGATTGTGATGCAGCAGACATGTAAACTGTTGTGCAGATGATAGAGGATTGTAATGCAGCAGACATGTAAACTGTTGTGCAGATGATAGAGGATTGTAATGCAGCAGACATGTAAACTGTTGGCAGATGGTAGAGGATTGTGATGCAGCAGACATGTAAACTGTTGTGCAGATTTAGAGGATTGTGATGCAGCAGACATGTAAACTGTTGTGCAGATGATAGAGGATTGTGATGCAGCAGACATGTAAACTGTTGTGCAGATGGTAGAGGATTGTGATGCAGCAGACATGTAAACTGTTGTGCAGATTTTAGAGGATTGTGATGCAGCAGACATGTAAACTGTTGTGCAGATTTTAGAGGATTGTGATGCAGCAGACATGTAAACTGTTGTGCAGATGATAGAGGATTGTAATGCAGCTGACATGTAAACTGTTGTGCAGATGGTAGAGGATTGTGAAGCAGTGATGCAGCAGACATGTAAACTGTTGTGCAGATGGTAGAGGATTGTGAAGCAGTGATGCAGCAGAGGTGTAAACTGTTGTGCAGATGATAGGATTGTGATGCAGCGGACATGTAAACTGTTGCGCAGATGGTAGAGGATTGTGACATGATGCAACAGATATGTAAACTGTTGTGCGGTGATAGGGGATTGTGATGCAGTGATGCAGCAGACATGTAAACTATTGTGCAGACAATAGATTATTGTTATGTAGTGATGCAGCAGACATGTAAACTGTTGTGCAGACAATAAATGATGGTTATGTAGTGATGCAGCAGACATGTAAACTGTTGTGCAGACAATAGATTGTTATGTAGTGATGCTGCAGACATGTAAACTGTTGTGCAGACAATAAATGATTGTTATGTAATGATGCTGCAGACATGTAAACTGTTGTGCAGACAATAAATGATTGTTATGCAGTGATGCAACAGACATGTAAACTGTTGTGCAGACGATAGATGATTGTTATGTAGTGATGCTGCAGACATGTAAACTATTGTGCAGACGATAGATGATTGTTATGCAGCAGACACGTAAACTGTCATGCAGATGATCATGATAGAGGATTGTGATGCTGCAGACATGTAAACGGTTGTGCAGACAGTAGATGATTGTGATGCAGTGATGCAGCAGACATGTAAACTGTTGTAGACATGGTAGCTGATGGGGGGCGGGGATAGCTCAGTGGTTAGAGCACCGGACTCGTGATTGAAAGGTCGCGGGTTCGAATCCCTGCAGGAGCGGTGGGAGAATTTTCTTCTCCAGGGTCAACTTTCTATGCTGACTCTTATTTTGGTATCCATTCCACCCCCGTGTTACCACAGTAGCACGTAAAAGATCCCAGTCATTCTGCCAAAAGTGCAGGTGGCAGGTTACAGCTAAACACCATGCACCTTACATATGTGGCTTTGCATGAGTGACATGGAGCATGGTTGTATGGTGTACACAGAACTTGCGCCGAGACGGCTGCAGTTTCATGTGGCACCAGCCCTGCCAGCGCTGTAAGTACACCACTTCGGTGGATATTCAAAAAAACGCGCTATAAAAAGCTAGTCACTCACGTAGAATCACATGCGAGCGCAGTGAGTCTGCTCAAGAGAGCGGAGAATAGCGCTGTATAACGATCATCAATCAATCAAGCTGATGGTGATGCAGTGGAAGTAAGTAACTTGGTGTTTTACAGCCAGTCAACCATTGCAGTTAGATCAGGGCGAGTGACGCAGCAGACATGTAAATTGTTGTGCAGATGGTAGAGGAGCGGTCAAAGCTGCCAGTGGCTGATTCCAGGGAATACATTCTGGAAAGCATCAGAAAGAATCCGGTCGTCCTCATCCGTGGTGAAACTGGCTGCGGGAAAACCACTCAGGTATGACTTGTTTGCAGATCTAAGTTACATCCTTTGGCCAGTTTTATGCAAGACCATTTTGCCACTAAATTATATATGCAGATAATGAACTTGCAAGAAACTAATGAATTCTCTCTCTCTCTCTGCAAAGTCATTTCAAGAGTGTTTCTGTATCAATATATGATTAATATAAGTGAATAAACAAGTTAGTTATAAAAATATCCACTCCTCTCTCATCTCCCCTTTGCGCCCCCCCCCCAACTTTTTCTGTTTTCTACCTCTTACCTATGAGCTTGTGTGTGTTGCAGGTGCCTCAGTTCACCCCCACCCCCCACCCCCCCTTCTCTGTTTTCTACCCCTTACCTGTGAAGTTGTATGTGTTGCAGGTGCCTCAGTGCATCCCGCCCTTTTTCTGTTTGCTACCCTGTTCCTGTGAGCTAGTGTGTTGCAGGTGCCTCAGTTCATCACCCCCCCCCCCCCCCTCTCTGTTTTCTACCCCTTACCTGTGAGGTTGTGTGTGTTGCAGGTGCCTCAGTCCATCACCCCCCCCCCCCCCCCTTCTCTGTTTTCTACCCCTTACCTGTGAGGTTGTGTGTGTATTAGTCATCACCCCCCAACCTTCTTGTTCTCCCCTTACCTGTGAGGTTGTGTGTGTTGCAGGTGCCTCAGTCCATCACCCCCCCCCCCCCCCAACCCCCCACCCCTTCTCTGTTTTCTACCCCGTACCTGTGAGGTTGTGTATGTTGCCAACCCCTTACCTGTGAGGTTGTGTGTGGTGCAGGGCATATCACCCCCACCCCCCCCCCACCCCACCCCCCCTTCTCTGTTTTCTACCCCTTACCTGTGAGGTTGTGTATGTTGCCTACCCCTTACCTGTGAGGCTGTGTGTGTTGCAGGTGCCTCAGTCCCTCCCCCACCCCCCCCCCCCCCCACCCCTTCTCTGTTTTCTACCCCTTACCTGTGAGGTTGCGTATGTTGCCTACCCCTTACCTGTGAGGCTGTGTGTGTTGCAGGTGCCTCAGTCCATCACCCCCCCCCCACCCCACCCCTTCTCTGTTTTCTACCCCTTACCTGTGAGGTTGCGTATGTTGCCTACCCCTTACCTGTGAGGCTGTGTGTGTTGCAGGTGCCTCAGTCCATCACCCCCCCCACCTACCAGCAGTCCAAGCGTTACCCCTTCTCTGTTTTCTACCCCTTACCTGTGAGGTTGCGTATGTTGCCTACCCCTTACCTTGAGGCTGTGTGTGTTGCAGGTGCCTCAGTCCATCACCCCCCCCCCCCCCCCACCCCACCCCTTCTCTGTTTTCTACCCCTTACCTGTGAGGTTGCGTATGTTGCCTACCCCTTACCTATGAGGCTGTTTGTGTTGCAGGTGCCTCAGTCCATCACCCCCCCCCCCCCCCACCCCCCCTTCTCTGTTTTCTACCCCTTACCTGTGAGGTTGCTGTATGTTGCCATACCCCTTACCTGTGAGGCTGTGTGTGTTGCAGGTGCCTCAGTCCATCACCCCCCCCCCCCCCCACCCCACCCCTTCTCTGTTTTCTACCCCTTACCTGTGAGGCTGTGTGTGTTGCAGGTGCCTCAGTTCATCCTGGACCAGATGATCCATGCAGGCCAGGGGGCGATGTGCAACATCACCATCACGCAGGTCAGTGACAGCGTCCTCCGGCAAACACGCAGCTAGCGGCCGGGCACACGCTGTGTTCAGCAGGCACCCTACCATTGTGGGTGGCTGGCTGGCTGGTGTTTTATGGGTGCTTGTTGGGTGGGTGTGTTTGGGTGCTTGGCGGTAGCTGTTTTATGGGTGCTTGTTGGGTGTGTGCTGTTAGTGCAGGCTGGGTGCTGGTGGTTTATGGGGTGCTTGTATGGGGCTGTGTGTGTGTGGCTGGTTAGTGTTTTATGGGTGCTTGTTGGGTGTGTGTGTAGCAGGCTGGTTGGTGGTTTATGGGGTGCTTGTTGGGTGTGTGTGGCTGGTTGGTGTTTTATGGGTGCTTGTTAGGTGCGTGGGTAGCAGGCTGGTTGGTTTTTTATGGGTGCTTGTTGGGTGTGTGTGTGGCTGGTTAGTGTTTTATGGGTGCTTGTTGAGTGTGGGTGGCTGGTTAGTGTTTTATGGGTGTGTGCATGGTTGGTTGGTTTTAGGGGGGGGTATTTTTTCTGATTGTTTGTGCTTTAGGGATTAATTATAGTCTTGAGTTAGTAAGGTATTGGTGTGTTTGTTGTTCGTGTGGGATATACCCATCACACGTTTAGTTTACATATTATGTACACCTGTATCTGATTTGGTCTGTACACCTGTTGTGAGTGTCCCAGTGACGTAATGATGAGCACATGCCTCGTTCAAGGAGAGGTCATGCACCTCGCTTGTGCTGCTCTCCCTTACACCCCACCCCTCCCCTCCACCCATTGAAGTTATTGTGATTTGTTGGGGGGGGGGGGGGGGGGGGGGGGGAAGAATGAAAGAAGAACCTGTTGTTGGTTATCCATGTAACTGTTTCAGCCTCGTCGAATCAGCGCTGTGTCAGTTGCAGAGCGTGTGGCAGAAGAGCGTAGTGAGATGCTGGGTGCCTCTGTTGGCTACAGCGTCAGGTTTGAAACCGTGATGCCTCGGCCATATGGCGCCATCCTCTACTGCACCGTGGGTCAGTGACGTTTGCTTTAACGTCTGTGTGTGTCTGTCTTGCTTTGCCATCCTCTGCTGCACTGTGGGTCAGTGACGTTTGCTTTACCGTCCATGTGTGTCTGTCTTGCTTTGCCATCCTCTACTGCACCGTGGGTCAGTGACGTTTGCTTTACCGTCCGTGTGTGTCTGTCTTGCTTTGCCATCCTCTACTGCACCGTGGGTCAGTGACGTTTGCTTTACCGTCTGTGTGTGTCTGTCTTTCTTTGCCATCCTCTACTGCACCGTGGGTCAGTGACATTTGCTTTACCATCCGTGTGTGTCTGTCTTTGCCATCCTCTGCTGCACTGTGGGTCAGTGACGTTTGCTTTACCGTCTGTCTTTCTTTGCCATCCTCTACTGCACTGTGGGTCAGTGACGTTTGCTTTACCATCCATGTGTGTCTGTCTTTCTTTGCCATCCTCTGCTGCACTGTGGGTCAGTGATGTTTGCTTTACCGTCTGTCTTTCTTTGCCATCCTCTACTGCACTGTGGGTCAGTGACGTTTGCTTTACCATCCGTGTGTATCTGTCTTTCTTTGCCATCCTCTACTGCACCGTGGGTCAATGACGTTTGCTTTACCGTCTGTCTTTCTTTGCCATCCTCTACTGCACTGCGGGTCAGTGACGTTTGCTTTACCGTCCGTGTGTGTCTGTCTTCTTTGCCATCCTTCTGCACTGTGGGTCAGTGACTTTGCTTTACGTTGTTTTCTGTTCTGCATCTGTCAGTGGCTTTACAGCCCTGACAGTGTTGCTTTACTGTGTGTGCTGCTCATGTCTGTCTGTGCTTTGCTTTACTGTGTGAGTGTGTGTCTGTCTTGCTTTGCTATCTGTCAGTTGGTCTGTCTTGAATAGCTGACAGTGTCTGCCTACCTACTTATCTGCTCAGTTGGTCTGTCTCTTGAATACCTGAGAGTGTCTGCCTACCTGCTTATCTGTTCAGTCGGTCTGTCTGCAGAATACCTCTCACTGTCTGCCTACCTACTTATCTGCTCAATTGGTCTGTCTCTTGAATACCTGAGAGTGTCTGCCTACCTGCTTATCTGTTCAGTCGGTCTGTCTGCAGAATACCTCTCACTGTCTGCCTACCTACTTATCTGCTCATTGGTCTGTCTCTTGAATACCTGACAGTCTGCCTACCTGCCATGTAAACAAAACCTGAATAAAGAATCAGTTTTTCATTTATTTGTTTATGGGTGTGTTTAAAAATTATTTTTTTTAACCTTTTCTCTTTTTGCAGTAGGCACACTTCTGCGTAAGCTGGAGGGCGGCTTGCGAGGGGTTTCCCACGTCATTGTGGATGAAATCCACGAAAGAGACATCAACGTAAGTGTTGCCACATGCATGTACAGAAGAGGGTTTGTTTTAGGTATGCGCTAAGAAAGTGCTAGTGGTGTGATGGTAGCGACCTGGCTGATAATGCAGCCATCTTGGATTCAATCCCAGGTTGTGGTGTCAAAAAGAAGGAACCATTCAAAGTAATTTGAGGCAAAATCTTTTCTCTCGCTGTGGTGGTTCTAATTTACTCAGCATTGAATCAGTGCCCTCTGACCTCCATTGCTCCAGGTCATTCAGCTGTGAATGAGTACCATCCTGTCCTAGGTCACTTGGGTGGTTTCAGAAATTATGTTTTGCCAAGCCGTGACCTCCATGGTTGGCTTGGCATTAAATATCAGGGCAGTCAAAGTCAAAAGGTGAGCCGGTTTGGCCTAGCAGTAAGGCGTTAGGCTGGTAAGCAGAGGGACTTCAGTTCGAATCCGCTCCGGCTCTCCATGCTCTTCAAAAGTTGTGGTCTGTGGACACTGTCATGTGACTTTGTCCCTCACAGTTAATGAAACATTAAGATGGCTCTCATCACTGCCCATCTTAATGCAGGAGTCATTCTGGTGGTGACAGTGTAGTGATGGTATATAATCTCCCTCTTCCCCCACCTCCATACCCCCTTCTCCCCATCCCTAATAAGCCTTATGGTTTATATGGACATTAAGCACCATGTTTACTTCAGTCAAAAGATTGTAATGTGGGCAAGGTTAGGATGTTGGTTGAATTCTTTCAGACATGAAGAATCAAAGATGTGCTGCAGCAACAAACAAACAAAAGTCAGAACTTTTCCTGATTTCTTTCTCAGACGGACTTCCTGTTGGTGTTGCTGCGTGACATGGTGCGGACATACCCAGAGCTGCGCGTCATTCTGATGTCAGCCACGGTGGACACCACGCTCTTTACCGACTACTTTGGCAAGGTCGTGGTGGTGGAAGTCTACGGCCGTGTCTATCCCGTGCAAGGTTCGTATTCACATGCTGTTCACCAGCAACTGTGGTACTGGTAGTGTCATCATGGTGACGGCTGAGATCTTTTGTCTAGCATTTCCATATTGACTACACAATTCACCAACTACATTGGTAGCATTATCATGGTGACGGTTGAGGTCTGTGGCCAAGTTTGTCCAGCGTTTCCATATTGACCACACAGTTCAGTGACTACTTTGATAGTGTTATCATGGTGATGGTTGAGATCTGTGGCCATGTTTGTCCAGCATTTCCATATCGACCACACAAAGCACTGACTACTTTGGTAGTGTCGTCATGGTGACGGTTGAGGTCTGGCCATGTGTGTCCAGCATTTCCATATTGACTACACAATTCACTGACTAGTAGTGTTAGTAGTGTCGTCATGGTGACGGTTGAGGTCTGGCCATGTGTGTCCAGCATTTCCATATTGACTACACAATTCACTGACTAGTAGTGTTAGTAGTGTCGTCATGGTGACGGTTGAGGTCTGTGGCCTTGTTTGTCCAGCGTTTCCATGTTGACCACACAAGTCACTAACTACTTTGGCAAAGTTGTGGTGGTGGAAGTCTACAGCAGTGTCTGTCCTGTTCAGGGTTCGTATTCACACACTGTTCACCAACAACTGTGGTAGTGTCGTCATGGTGACGGTTGAGGTCTGGCCATGTTTGTCCAACATTTACATATTGACCACACAACTCACCAACTACATTGGTAGTGTTATCATGGTGACCGTTGGGGTCTGTGGCCATGTTTGTCCAGCGTTTCCATATTGACCACACGATTTACCGACTACTTTGGTAGTGTCGTCATGGTGATGGTTGAGGTCTGTGGTCATGTGTGTCCAGCGTTTCCATGTTGACCACACAATTCACCAACTACTTGGTTGTGTCATCATGGTGATGGTTGGGGTCTGTTTTCATGTGTGTGAGTGCATGTGTGTGTGAGTGTGTGTGTATGTGTGTTGTTACAGACTGCTATTTCAAAGACGGCATTCAAATGCTGAATTGTTTGTGTGTGCTACTGTTGCAGGGTGCAAGTACAACTTGAAAGACTGAGTTGAGATGCTGAACTTTGTGTGTGTGTGCATGTTGTTGTCACAGAGTACTACTTGGAAGGCTGCATTCAAATGCTGAATTTCCTGTGTCTGCTTTGTTGTTACACAGTACTACTTGGAAGACTGCATTCAGATGCTGAACTCTGTGTGTGTGTTATTGTTTCAGAGTATTACTTGGAAAACTGCATTCAGATGCTGAACTTTGTGTGTGTGTTATTGTTTTAGAGTATTACTTGGAAAACTGCATTCAGATGCTGAACTTTGTGTGTGCGTTGTTGTTACAGAGTAGTACTTAGAAGACTGCATTCAGATGCTGAATGTTGTGTGTGCATTATTGTTAGAAGACTGCATTCAGATGCTGAACGTTGTGTGTGCATTATTGTTAGGAGACTGCATTCAGATGCTGGACTATGTGTGTGCGTTATTGTTACAGAGTATTACTTGGAAGACTGCGTTCAGATGCTGAACTTTGTGTGTGTGTTATTGTTTCAGAGTATTACTTGGAAAACTGCATTCAGATGCTGAACTTTGTGTGTGCGTTGTTGTTACAGAGTAGTACTTAGAAGACTGCATTCAGATGCTGAATGTTGTGTGTGCATTATTGTTAGAAGACTGCATTCAGATGCTGAACGTTGTGTGTGCATTATTGTTAGGAGACTGCATTCAGATGCTGGACTTTGTGTGTGCGTTATTGTTACAGAGTATTACTTGGAAGACTGCGTTCAGATGCTGAACTTTGTGCCCCCGCCCAACGACCGGAGGAAGAAAAATGCTCGTGATGATGTTGTCGATGATGATGATCAAGAGGTTTGTTAAATGGCTGATCGCCCTTTGGCATTGGTGGTGCACGTAGAAGAGATGAAAATGACTTTAGACTGAGGTGCTGCTTTTGGAAGTGGGACTAAGTAAGTAAGGTGGTGTTTTACGCCCAGTCAACCGTTACGGTTATGTCAGGGCGATGGAAGCGGGAGAGTAAGTTGAATCTTTGATGGAAGGGTTTGCTTGCGGCGCTGTCGCCATGATAGCGTTGTCACCCATTGTCTTCTTTCTTTGCTGAAAAAAGGGTTAGGGTTCTGGACAAACACTCCTCTTTTTGTCGTCTTTTCTTTTGGTGAGCTGGTGTGACCTAGCGACCCCCCAAAGTTTGAGTCAATAATAATAATAATGGACGTGATGGCGCGTGATCCCTAGCAAGATCTAGGGCACAGTGCGCTGTACAAAAAGCTGCAGACAAATGTATAAACACATACAATGGACAAAATAAAAAAGGTTTCAGGCCATACAACCACCAACCACGCAAGAATTTGCATACAGCACTTTCAGTAAATAACCCAAAGTTGTCGGTAACCAAACATGATCAAAGTCTGATTTGAGCACACATGTATGATACAAGTAGATATACTGCAAATACAAAAAATGCACAGCAGGACATTACATACACACACACACGCGCGGTGAGGAGGGGGGGGGGGGGGGGGGGATATTATTTGCACCTTTGAAGAAATGAGTTTTTAAGGCTACTGAGCATAAGAAAAGCCACCTGAGGTCAGAACAAAAAGCATACTGTACATCCCAGATACCTTGTTGACGCTGCTTTTACTGTGTTTAAGAGGGGTTTTGCTATCCAGGAATTTCAGAAAAACTTTTTCTTTCTCCAAAGTTGTTTGTTTTGTAAAACCCCTTGTTTAAAAAAAAAAATCGCTTGGTACTTGAATCTGAAACAAGAATGACTGCTAGTGTTATAATTGTTGTTAAATTGTCATTACATTTTTGTAGCTTCGTAAAGGGAATTACCCCCCCAAAAGGGAAAGGGGGCCTGTTTTTTGTTTAAAAAAAAATAATCTCTTGATACTTGAATCTGAAACAAGAATGACTGCTAGTGTTCTAGTTGTTGTTTAATTGTCATTTTGTAGCTTCATAAAGGGAATTACCCTACAACATTTGCATGTTGTGTTTTGTCCTAATAAATAGTGTTATTTTGAACCTTTTATATGTTTGGCTCTTGGTACTTGTTTCCTTAGATTTCTGTCCAGAGCGAAAAAGCTGGGCAAACCATATTGATGAAGTGAATGTGTTTGACTTAACGCCCTACTGATGAAGTGAATGTGTTTGACTTTAAGCCCTACTGATGAAGTGAATGTGTTTGACTTTAAGCCCTACTGATGAAGTGAATGTGTTTGACTTTAAGCCCTACTGATGAAGTGAATGTGTTTGACTTTAAGCCCTACTGATGAAGTGAATGTGTTTGACTTTAGCCCTACTGATGAAGTGAATGTGTTTGACTTTAAGCCCTATTGATGAAGTGAATGTGTTTGACTTTAAGCCCTACTGATGAAGTGAATGTGTTTGACTTTAAGCCCTACTGATGAAGTGAATGTGTTTGACTTTAAGCCCTACTGATGAAGTGAATGTGTTTGACTTTAAGCCCTACTGATGAAGTGAATGTGTTTGACTTTACGCCCTACTGATGAAGTGAATGTGTTTGACTTTAAGCCCTATTGATGAAGTGAATGTGTTTGACTTTTAACGCCCTACTGATGAAGTGGATGTGTTTGACTTTAAGCCCTGACTTGTGAAGTGAGATGTGTTTGACTTTTACATGCCCTGCTGATGAAGTGGATGTGTTTGACTTTAATGCCCTACTGGTGAAGTGAATGTGTTTGACTTTATGCCCTACTGGTGAAGTGAATGTGTTTGACTTTAAGCACTACTGGATGAAGTGAATGTGTTTGACTTTAAGCCCTACTGATAAAGTGAATGTGTTTGACTTTACGCCCTACTGATGAAGTGAATGTGTTTGACTTTAAGCCCTATTGATGAAGTGAATGTGTTCGACTTTGCAGGAAAACTGCAACAAAATGGTCAGCAATGACTACAGTGAGGCCACCAAGGCAGCCTTGGCCATGATGCCAGAAAAAGAGCTCTCCTTCGAGCTTGTCGAGGTGAGATGTATTCACGCCCGTCTCTGCTCAGCATTGGAGAAACTCTCAGCCAGAATGTCGCTGGCTTGTGTGTTTTTTGTACACGCTGTCTGTCCTAGCCAGTTTGTGTCTTGCACAGTGTATGTCATAGCTTCAGTTTATGTTCTGCCATAGTTCAGCGTTGTACTTTGTAATAATTTACTATTTTTGCATGCTGCGCTGTGCGTGTACTAGTTGTAACTAATAAATATCTGGTTTTCTGTAGACTTCTGATTGGGGGGTGGGGGCTGTTTATGAGATGGATTTGGAGGTGGGTGTCTTTTCTGTGCGCTTTGATACTGAAAGAGAGAAAGATTTTTTATTTATTTTTACTAGAAGCAAACACCAAAGCAAAAAAACAGTGCCGTATAGTTATACATGAGCTGTGTTTGTTGGTTTGCTTGTGAACTTGTGTCGCTGCTGTTGTGCAGGCGTTGCTGCGCTACATCCAGGGTCTGGGTATTCCTGGCGCTGTGCTCATCTTTCTTCCGGGCTGGAACCTCATCTTCATGCTGCAGAGACACCTACAGTTCTCCCCAGAGTTTGGTATGTCTCTTGTGCTCTTCTTCGTCTTTGTCGTCTTGTTCCTCTTCCCCAGCTTCTTGGATTTGTTCCTCTTCCCCTTCCTCTTTGACTTCTTGTTCCTCTTCCCCTTCTCATTTGACTTCTTGTTCCTCTTCCCCTTCTTCTTTGACTTCTTGTTCCTCTTCCCCTTCCTCTTTGACTTCTTGTTCCCTTTCTTCCTCTTTGATTTCTTGTTCCTCTTCCTTTTCTTTTTCTTTTTCTTCCTTTTCTCCTTTGACTTCTTGTTCCTCTTCTCCTGCTTTGACTTCTTCAGATTGTGTTCCTCATCTTCTTTGTCTTCAGTTTCTTCTTTGTCTTCTTTTTCTTCTTCTTCTTCATTTTCCTCTTCCTCATATTGATGGTGAATGGTGGATTTAGACTGGGAAGTATGCAGAGAAGAGTAACAAAGTCTGATCCTACAAGAGGGCTGGTCTTGGGTTGCTGTGCTCGCTGAAAGTTAACCCACACTTTAAGTTAAGTTAAAATGCTGTTGTTCCATCACCCAATTGTTTCCATTCTCTTTTCATGAAGCTACCCACACTTTAAGTTAAAATGCTGTTGTTCCAGTCCCTTATTGTTTCCATTCTCTCTTCTGAAAGTTACCCCCACATTAAGTTAAAACGCTGTTGTTCCATCACCTGACTGTTCCCGTTCTCTTTTCATGAAGCTACCCACACTTTAAGTTAAAATGCTGTTGTTCCATCACCTGATTGTTTCCATTCTCTTTTCAGGAAGTATCCCACACTTTAAGTTAAAATACTGTTGTTCCAGACCCTTATTGTTTCCATTCTCTTTTTAGGAAGCTACCCACACTTTAAGTTAAAACGCTGTTGTTCCATCACCTGACTGTTTCCATTGACTTTTCATGAAGTTACCCACACTTTAAGTTAAAACGCTGTTGTTCCATCACCTGACTGTTCCTTCTCTTTTCAGAAGTTACCCACACTTTAAGTTAAAACGCTGCGGTTCCATCACCCGTTTCCATTGACTTTTCAGGAAGCTACCCACACTTTAAGTTAAAATACTGTTGTTTCTTCCCCTGTTTCCATGGTCTTTTCAGGAAGTTAACCCACACTTCAAGTTAAAACGCTGTTGCTCCATCACCTTATTGTTTCCATTCTCTTTTCATGAAGCTGCCCACACTTAAGTTAAAATGCTGTTGTTTCTTCCCCTGTTTCCATGGTCTTTTCATGAAGTTACCCACACTTTAAGTTAAAATGCTGTTGTTTCTTCCCCTGACTGTTTCCGTGTTCTTTTTAGGAAGCTACCGACACTTTAAGTTAAAACGCTGTTGTTCCAGCCCCTTATTGTTTCCGATGGTCTTTTCACGAAGTTACCACCTTTAAGTTAAAACGCTGTGGTTCCATCACCCATTTCCATTCTCTTTTCACGAAGTTACCCACACTTTAAGTTAAAACGCTGTGGTTCCATCACCTGTTTCCATTCTCTTTTCACGAAGTTACCCACACTTTAAGTTAAAACGCTGTGGTTCCATCACCCATTTCCATTCTCTTTTCACGAAGTTACCCACACTTTAAGTTAAAACGCTGTGGTTCCATCACCCATTTCCATTCTCTTTTCACGAAGTTACCCACACTTTAAGTTAAAACGCTGCGGTTCCATCACCCGTTTCCATTGACTTTTCAGGAAGCTACCCACACTTTAAGTTAAAATGCTGTTGTTTCTTCCCCTGACTGTTTCCGTGGTCTTTTCAGGAAGTTCCAAGTACCGCCTTTTGCCCCTGCACTCCCAGATTCCCCGAGAAGAGCAGCGCAAAGTGTTTGAGCCTGTGCCTGATGGCGTCACGAAGGTAGGACACCTTTCACACAGTGACCAGTGTTTCTTGGAGGTTTCGTTTGGGGGGAAGGAGGGGGAGAGGCATGGAGGAGAGAGTTGGGTCTGGGGGGAGAGATGTAGGATAAAGTTGGTGAGAGTTTGGGGGAGGGGAGGGTAGACATGGGATAGAGTTGGAGAGAGTTTGGGGGGGGTTGAGGGAGAGGGGGGACACGTAGGATAGAGTTGGCGAGAGTTTGGTGGGAGAGGGGAGACGTAGAGTTGGAGAGAGTTTGGTGGGAGAGGGGAGACATGTAGGATAGAGTTGAAGAGAGTGGGGAGAGGGGAGATGTAGGATAGATGAAGAGAGAGTGGGGAGAGGGGAACATAGGATAGAGTTGGAGAGAGTGTTGGGGTAGAGTTGGAAAGAGAAGAGTTGGGGGGGGGGGATGTTAGAATAGAGTTGGAGAAAATTGTTTTTTTTGTTGTTTGTTTTTTGGGGGGGGAGGGTTGTTGGTGGTTTCTTGGGTGAGGGGGTGCTTTGATGATGCTTTTGTCATGAATCAAATTTTGACCTGTAACTTGATTACAATTAATTTGCTTGTACATGCATTGACATGTGACTTTGTCAAGCCTGACATGTTTATGTTACCTCTGATTTGTGTCTGTTAATTTTGGTTCATTGGCATTTGTTTTCAGATCATCCTGTCAACTAATATTGCTGAGACCAGTGTGACCATCAACGATGTCGTCTACGTCATCGACTCCTGCAAGTAAGATGGGTCTCTTCTTTTGTTGTTGTTGTTCCCTATCCTTTGATTTACATGTTACTGTAAAGTCAGGGTGAGAGTTTTGGGTATGCAGCCATTTTCCTGCACTGTTGTAGTGAACAGAAGGGAATCATCATTGGTTCGGTGAAAGGTGGTGTACTTCTAATCTAAGCATGAGTTTTTGATTCTTTTGTGTGTTTTTTTAGAAATCTGCTTTTGTTAGATTGCCCTGATATAACCGTACTGGTTGACTGCATGGGCATAAAACACCAAGTTACTTACTTACTTACTTGCTTTTGTTAGTTGAGTAGGAATCATCATTGTTGATGTAAACAGTCTCCGCTGCCATGTGCTAAGCAGTTGCTTTTAGTACAATACAGTACAAAATTTTTAAACATTTTACAAAGGGGCGTTTAAAAAGCGTTTCAGGTTTTGATTTCCAAATGCATCTGCTGCTTACACTTACATTGTTATGGGGCTTGGTGTTGATTTGTTACCAGCACAACAACAAAGACCCGAGTTGTCTACAGTCACTCTCAGTTGGCCTGCGAGTAAATACAAGGCACATAAACTCCACCAGACGTGCATCCTCCAAAAAAAGGATGTCCCTTGTATTTACTTGCATGCCAGCTGAGAGTGACTGTAGGTGACTCAGGTCTTTGTTGTTGTGCTGATGACAAATCAACTCAAAGCCCCATAACAATTGCTTTTGTAGTGCCACTTTGTGTGTGTTTTTTCAAATATGATACCTCGAGTGTTAGAAACTATTCCCTTGAGTGTCAGAAACTATTCCCTTGAGTGTTAGAAACTATTCCCTTGAGTGTCAGAAACTATTCTCCACCACCACCCCCACACTCACACACACAGACATCCTGTCCACACAATACATCTGCCTTTGTCACACACCCCCCACCCCCCCCCCCCCCCCCCCCACCACACACACACATCCCCCCCCCCCCCCCCCCAACACACACTCCCACTTCACAAATGATACTTTCTTTGTCAAAAACTCGCCCTCAATCCACACACACGCACGCACGCACACACGCACACACACACACACACACACACATCCCTTTTCACCCCTCTCCCATCCTGCCTCATTTGTTAGTACATTATATTTTTGTACTTTGAACTTTCATTTGGAGAATAAGTGATTATTATCATCACCACCATCATCATCAGTGCTTATACCACCGTCTTCACAATGGTTTTCTGTGCTCAGGGCCAAGATGAAGCTGTTCACGTCCCACAACAACATGACCAACTACGCCACGGTGTGGGCGTCCAAGACCAACCTGGAACAGCGGCGGGGTCGGGCCGGCCGCGTCAGGCCTGGCTTTGCCTTCCACCTTTGTAGCCGTGCCCGGTTCCAGAGGTTGGTGCACTGTGTCCCTTTCACAGCTTTGACTAACACACTGGGTGGATTAACTTCTCACCTCTGCATCGGTCTTGTGTGCTCCGCTTTGGGGGATGACGTATCGTTCTTGCAGAGCGAAGGTCAGCGTTTTTGTTGTTGTTGTTGAAGTCCGGTGTTGGTCACGTCTCGCCTGCATGCGTGAAAGACCTTGTTGGTGAGAGGGAGTAGTTAGCGCTAGCGTCTCATCTTGGCACCGTCTTCTTTGCCCTCTCCCAGTATGTGGCCGCTGCACGGACACTTCACGATTTCTGCTACGTTCTAAAGGGATCTCGCCCTGATAACTGTGAAGCGCTTTGAACCAGTCTAGTTGGATTAGGCGCTGTGTAAGTGTTACGTATTATTACGACCATCCCGGTTAGCTGGGCATAAAACACCAAGCTACTTACTCTAAAGGGATCTGAGAAAGGTTGGGAGACACCACAGAGCCGGCAGGCTGAAAGCACTCAACCCATGAAAGCTGGTGACATTAGTTCTGCTCGCATTCCTCAGGCTGGAGCAGCACACGACTCCGGAGATTTTCCGCACGCCACTCCACGAGCTGGCGCTGTCCATCAAACTGCTGCGTCTGGGTCCCATCGCAGGCTTCCTGTCCAAGGCTGTGGAACCTCCGCCCATTGACGCTGTGGTGGAGGCGGAGGCCACTCTGCGAGGTGGGGAATGTTGCTGTTGTTGTTGTTGTTTTGCTCTGCTGGTGTTTTGTGGTTGTCTTCATTCTGGTTCTTCCTTGCCCTGATACGGCTTTGTGTCCGGGTGTCGACGGTCAAGTAAATCCTCCTCTTCGCTCTGTTGTTGTTCTCCTCCTTCTCTTCCTCCTCCTCCTCCTCCACACTCTTGTGTTTCTTCTCGTTCTCTGCCTTCTCTTCATCATCCTCCTCCTCCTCCTCTACACTCTTGTGTTTCTTCTCGTTCTCTGCCTTCTCTTCCTCCTCCTCCTCCTCCACACTCTTGTGTTTCTTCTCGTTCTCTGCCTTCTCTTCATCATCCTCCTCCTCCTCCTCTACACTCTTGTGTTTCTTCTCGTTCTCTGCCTCTCTTCTCCTCATCCCTCCTCCTCCTCCACACTCTTGTGTTTCTTCTTCTTGCTTCTCTTCCTCCTCTCTTCCTCCTCCTCCGCACTCTCTGCTGTTTCTTCTTCTTGTTCTCTCTTTTGCCTTCTCTTCATCATCCTCCTCTTCCTCGTCTCTCCTCCACACATCTTCGTGTTTCTTCTCTCATTCTCTCCCTTTTTCTCGTTCTCCTCCTCTCTCCTCCTCCTCCACACTCTTGTGTTTCTTCTCGCTTCCTCTCCTTCTCTTCACTCATGGTTCTTCTCATTCTCTGCCTTCTCTTCTCTCATCTCTCCTCCTCCTTACACTCTTGTGTTTCTTTACATCGTTTTCTTCTTCTCTGCCTTCTCTTCTTCTCTCCTCCTCCTCCTCCTCCCTCTTTCTTTCCTATCCTCTTGTCCTCCTTTCCTCTCCACACTCTGTTTTATCTCTGCCTTCTCTTCTTCCTCCCTCCTCCTCCTCCTCTACACTCTTGTGTTTTTTCTTGTTTTCATCACCCTCCTCCTCTCACACTCTTGGTTCTCATTCTCTGCCTTCTCTTCTTCCTCCTCCTCCTCCTCCTCCCACCTTCTTGTGTTTCTTCTCAGCTTCTCTGCCTTCTCTTCACATTTCTCTCATCCTTCCTCTCCTTTCCTCCTCTCCTCCTCTCACACTCTTGTGTTTCTTCTTCTGCTTCTTCTCCTTCCTCTTTCATCTGTCTTCTCTCTCTTCCTTCCTCCTCCGCACTCTTGTGTTTCTTCTTTTCTCTGTTCTCTGCCTTCTCTTCATCATCATCCTCTTCCTCCTCCTCCTCCTCTACACTCTTGTGTTTCTTCTCGTTCTCTGCCTTCTCTTCTTCCTCCTCCTCCTCCTCCTCTACACTCTTGTGTTTCTGATCGTTCTCTGCCTTCTCTTCTTCATCATCCTCTTCCTCCTCCACGCTCTTGTGTTTCTTCTCCTTTTCTAGTATCCTGCATCTTATTTTTCACCATTTAATTGTTGTTTGGGCACTTGAAAAAGGGGCTTACCCTGAAAATTTGCACGTTATGTTTTGTCAAACTAAAATAGCATTCATTTTAACCTTCATTGTGTTTGGATCTTGTTTTAGAGCGCTCGCAGTCTTTTTTTCCCTTTTTTTCCCCCTCTCTCGCTTACAAGTTAAAGCTTAGCAACAGCACAACAAAAGACTGATGGATTCTAAACAGAACCTTCTGAATAAGTAATGGCATCCCTTCATTGATGGCAGGATGGGGAGTTCAGCCGCAATCAAATGAGGCATAACGCATTCATTTGAATCAGACTCAGATCGTCATGCATTCCGCCAGTCAACACAGTGCAACATATCAGTCAGACACACACACACAAACATGCACTCACACACACACACACACACACACACACACACACACACACACTGACGTGCTCACCTGTCCCCGCTCATCCACTCAGATACAACTGTTAATAAATGATCAATACTCTCAATAACACCTAATTGAGTCTGTCTTCTCACCCACCCACTCCACGTCCGTCCACTCAGATACAACAGTTAGTAAATGATCATTGCTTTCATCAACAACGCCACCAAATTGAGTCTGTCTTCTCACCCACCCACCCCACGTCCATCCACTCAAACACAACAATTAGTAAATGATCACTACATTCATCAGTAACAACCCCAAATTAAGTCTGTTTTCTCACCCACCCACCCCACGTCCGTCCACTCAAATACAACAGTTAGTAAATGATCAATACTTTCAGTAACAACACCAAATTGAGTTTGTCTTCTCACCCACCCGCCCCACGTCCGTCCACTCAAATACAATTAGTAAATGATCAATACTTTCAGTAACAACACCAAATTGAGTTTGTCTTCTCACCCACCCACCCCACGTCCGTCCACTCAAATACAACAATTAGTAAACGATCAATACTTTCAGCAACTTGAGTCTGTCTTCTCACACACCCACCCCACGTCCGTCCACTCAAATACAATTAGTAAATGATCAATACTTTCAGAACAACACCAAATTGAGTTTGTCTTCTCACCCACCCAGCCCCATGTCCGTCCACTCAAAACAACAATTAGCAATACATCAATACTTTCAACAACTTGAGTCTGTCTTCTCACCCACCCACCCCACGTCCGTCCACTCAAATACAACAATTAGTAAATGATCAATACTTTCAACAGCAACAACACCAAATTGAGTTTGTCTTCTCACCCACCCACCCCATGTCCGTTCACTCAAATACAACAGTAAATAATCAATACTTCCAACAGCAACAACACCAAATTGAGTTTGTCATCTCACCCCCCCCCCCCCCCCCCCCCCCCCCCCCCCCCCACGTCTGTCCACTCAAATACAATTAGTAAATGATCAATACTTTCAGTAACAACCCCAAATTGAGTTTGTCATCTCACCCACCCACCAACCCACCCCACGTCTGTCCACTCAAATACAATTAGTAAATGATCAGTACTTTCAGTAACAACACCAAATTGAGTTTGTCTTCTCACCCACCCACCCCACACCCCCTTCTCTTGTCTGGATCTCTAACCATCAAAATAGCAGCAGTATTGTTCTGCAGAGAAAAAGATGCCATTGTCTCTGCACCATTGTTGACGCCATCTTTGTTGGGGTTTTTTCCAGCGATGCATGCCCTGGACAGCAATGATGAGTTGACTCCCTTGGGTCGCATCCTGGCTCGCATGCCCATCGAGCCCCACTTGGGCAAGATGATCATCTACGGCTGTATCTTCTAGTGAGTACCTTACTGGATGGACCTGTTTCTGCCCACTTCCCTGGTTTGTCTTTCAGGTCTCATTGTTTTGGTTCGTTTGTTGCCATGTGTGTTTTTGTGTGTGTTTGTGCATATATACATGGCGCTGTGAACACGCAAGGTTTTGTGTGGAAGTTGTTTAGGCGCTATATATAAATTTTCATTCATTCATACATTCATGTGGAGTCTTAGGTGTGGCTGCGGATGTGTGTGTGCGTGCATGTTCGCATACCTGTGTGTGTGTGTGTGTAAATTATCAAAGTTATTGGGCAGTATCACAATCAATTTCTATAGCAACCATACCGAACTGCATCAGCCCAAAGCAATCCAATCCAATGCAAAATATACACATTTTGGCCCACCTTTTGTGACCTGAGTTTGACTGTCCTGAGGTGACCCTGTGTGGTTGACAGGACATTAAAATCCAATTACAACTATTTTTAACATTCTTCTCAGGTATCCTGGTGTGTGTATGCATGTATGTGCGTGATGTGCACATGTGTGTCAGATCTGCATTCATATTTTTCGCTTTTAATTTTTATGAAGACTTTAAAATGCTGTCAGGGAATGGTAATATCTCGGTTTTGGTGGATTCAGCTTTTAACTGACTTTTTTTCCATTGCTGTGGGAATGAGGTCCAAACACAGGAAAGGTTAAAAAGAACACTATTGATTAGGACCCAGAAAAGGCTTCATAAAAATTAAAATTAAAAAATCTGAGCACATCTCTTCTCAGAATTGATGTTTTAATGCAAGCAGTCACGGTTCGGATTTTTTTGTAATTTCCTGTGTGAATGGTGAATGAGCGGCAGCAATTCCCGATCAGATGCCATAACCTTGAATGTCTTGTTGTAGGACTGTGCTGTACTTGTGTATAGAATATTGTATTTATGTTAATACGTATCATGTGAGCGTTCAGGGCATTGATGAGCACATGATAAATGTACGTTATTATTATTATAATAATATTGTTGCGTTTCCGGTGCAAAGTAAAGTGTGCGTTTCAGTCCCCCAGTGATCTTTTGCAGCATCGGGGATGCCATGTGCACCATCGCTGCCAGCACCACCTTCCCAGAGCCCTTCATCACCTCCACAGACCGCAAGCGTCTTGGTTGGGTGCACAAGTCCCTGGCCGGGTCACGCCACAGCGACCACGTGGCGCTGCTCAACGCCTTCCAGCTGTGGGAGGAAGCCAGGTAGGAACCGTGGTGCTTGGAGACTGCAGGGGCTGCAGCTGTTCCTCGGTTGTGTAGCACACCGGTCTGCTGGAGAGTTTATGGGAGGTTGACCCAGAGTGTGGTAGGGTGCAGCCCAGCTTTTAAAGGGGTATCGCAGCAAAGAAACATCAGGGGTCCCACTGATCAGGGGTCACAAAGACAGAAAAAAACTGCATTTTTAAAGAAGAATATCCCCCACAACCCCCCCACCCCACTACCTTGCACAATTGCTCAGACCCCGTGTGTTTACACAAAACGGTCCAGATCTGTATGACAGAACGCATTTTAATTAAAGGCTTAAGCAGTCGCTCTCTCGCTCAGTCTCTGTCTTTCTGATGGGGGGGTGTGAAGTCGGTTGTAACATGTCAACTTTGACAGCTGCCAGGCTAGGATAAGCGATGTCGAATGAGGTTAATGGTAGTTCACTGCCTATGTCAGTTTCCGGCCACATTACTAGTTTCCCACTGTTCATTTGCATGCGGGACTGACCACATTTCACAGCTCAGCATAATGTTGTGAAAGACAGCAGAAAACTGACTCTCTTTGTTGTTGTTTTTTCATTTTTTTTTTTCATAGTCATCATGATAATTCAGAACCAGTTTCTACCATTAGTTCTGAGCTGGTTAGACAATAGCCCACCTACTCAAGAAGGTAAACATACCAGCCAGCCAGGAATCTGCCTGTACCAGCAAAAGGCTGAGATTTAACCTTGGTAAACGCGTAGTGCACGTTGGTATTAACGCATTCCTGTGTTGTCCCGTCAGGTGCGGAGGGGAGCAGAGTGAGATGAACTTCTGCGACCAGAAGTCGCTCAACATGCAGACGCTGCGCATGACCTGCGAGGCCAAGAACCAGCTGAGGGACATCCTCACCAACATCGGCTTTCCTGAGGAGTCGCTGCTGCCCCAGGCCTTCAACTTCACCGGCCCGGACAACCAGCTGGATGTGGTGGGTGTTGTCAGTTGTTTCTCTTGCAGTTGTTGTTGACTTTCCCGATGAGTCCCAGCTGCCCAAATCCTTCAGCCTCACTGACCTTGACAACCAGCTGGCTGTGGTGGTGGTGTTTGTTGTGACTGTTGTTGTTGTTGACTTTCCCTGCTGCCCAGATCCTTCAACTTCACTGGCCTGGACTACCAGCTGGATGTGGTGTTTGTTTGCTGTTGTTGTTATTGATGTTGTTGTTGTTGACTTTCCCTACTGCCCAAATCCTTCAACTTCACTGGCCTGGACTACCAGCTGGATGTGGTGTTTGTTTGCTGTTGTTGTTGTTGTTGTTGACTTTCCCAACTGCCCAAATCCTTCAACGTCATTGGCCTGGACAACCAGCTGGATGTGGTGCTTGTTTTCTGTTGTTGTTGTTGACTTTCCCAACTGTCCACATCCTTCAACATCACAGGCCTAGACAAGCAGCTGGATGTGGTGGTGGTGGTGGTTGTTGTGGCTGTTGTTGGCTGTGGAGTCCCCTTCTGCCTTAGCCCTTCAGTTTTACTTCCCTAGGCAGCTGCCTCATGTGGTGGAACACTCTGGAACCACCGCACTGGTTGACTGGCGTAAAACACCTAGTTACTTACTTGTGTGGTGGATCACTCTGGTCTAACCGCACTGGTTGACTGGCGTAAAACACCAAGTTACTTACATGCGTGGTGGATCACTCTGGTATAGCCGCACTGGTTGACTGGGCGTAAAACACCAAGTTACTCATGTTGGTGCAGTTTGTTAATGTCTGACTTTCCTGAGGAGGCCATGTGCCATAGCCACTCAGTTGTGAAGGCTTCGACATCCATTTGGATGTGGTGGGTGTGGGTGTTGTTCAGTGTTGCTGTTGTCAACATGCATACATGCAATACCCAAAAGGGGATGTGCACACGTGCACACTCACACACACATGCACACACTGTGTTACATTTGATGATGATGGTGATGATGAATGTTTAGGCCATCACATTGTTGGGTCTGTACCCTAACGTGTGCTACCACAAGGTGTGACAATGATGATGGTGATGGTGATGATGATGAATGTTCAGGCCATCACATTGCTGGGCCTGGGTCTGTACCCCAACGTGTGCTACCACAAGGTGTGTGATGATGATTATGACGTTGATGATGATGGTGGTGATGGTGGTGATGATGTGTGTTCAGGCCATCACGTTGCTGGGCCTGGGTCTGTACCCCAACATGTGCTACCACAAGGTGTGATGATGATGATGTATGTTCAGGCCATCACGTCTGTACCCCAAGGTGTGCTACCACAAGGTGTGGTGGTGGTGGTGGTGGTGGTGATGGTGGTGATGGTGATGATGATGTATGTTCAGGCCATCACGTTGCTGGGCCTGGGCCTGTACCCCAACGTGTGCTACCACAAGGAGAAGCGCAAGGTGCTGACGGTGGAGAGCAAGGCCGCCCTGGTCCACAAGTCCTCCGTCAACTGCAGCAACTACGAGATCAAGTTCCCCTCCCCTTTCTTCATCTTTGGTGAAAAGGTAAGCAGACAGGTGTCAGTGTAGCAGCTGTGAGATAAAGTGCCCCTCCTCCTTGTTCATCTTTGGTGAAGAGGTAGGCAGACAGGTGTCAGTGTAACAGTTGTGAGATCAAGCGCCCCCCCCCCCCCCCCACCCCCTTCCCATCAGACTGGTGTCAGTGTAACAGCTGTGAGATCAGGTCCCCCCCACCCCCACCCCCCACTTCCCATCAGACAGGTGTCAGTGTAACAGCTGTGAGATCAGGTTCCCCCCTCCCCCCCCCCCCCCCCCCCCCCCTCAACATCCCACCCTCCCCCCCACAGTCAACAGTCATACAGTGAGATCAAGTTCCCACCCCCCACTTCCCATCAGACAGGTGTCAGTGTAACAGCTGTGAGGTAAGTTCCCCTCCCACCCTTCTTCATCTGGTGAAAAGGTAGGCAGAGAGGCTTCAGCACAACTACAGGACAAGTTCCCAATGCCCCACTCGGCTGTCACCCGGAGTAGCCGGCAGGGCTTCACATTCCACCGTACCTCATCTGCTGTCGGAAAGTTCCACTTCACCCTTCTTCATCTTTGGCAATAAGGTAGGCAGAGAGGCTTCAGTGCAACAACTACTGGACCAGTTCCCAATGCCCCACTCGGATGTCACCCGGAGCAACCGGCAGGGCTTCACATTCCACCGTACCTCATCTGCTGTCTGGAAGCAGAGCTGTGGTCTGGGAGAGCAGCAGACGGATGAGGTGTTTGGAGCGATGGTGACGCCAAACTTCAGATTCCAGTCTGGTCCAGGTGGTGTCTGTAAACGCAGCAGCGCGCACCTGGCCTGAGTTAAGCATCACCCCAGCCCGGGTCATAGCGCAAGTGACCCCACTTTCAGCAAACATCGTCTTGCTTTGCGTAAATACTGTACCCAGGTTCGCACGACCTTTGGAGGTCTTTGAAAGTTTGGGGAAAGTGAACATGGTGCTTAACGTCCACAGAAACAATAAGGCTTATCAAAAGTTTGGGGAAAATGAGATACGCTTTTCAAGACCTTGAAAGTCCGTGAAAACTGAGTGGTGTCTGTGAAAGTTTGTGAAATTGTGGTCTTCAGAGGGCTAGGGAAAAACTATCGGCTTATCAGTCAGAAACTGCATTTCCCAAGAATGAACAGTAGTTCAGTTTTTATTTTAAAATGCTGTGCAAAATCACAAAGAATGCACTTCCTATCAGTTTTGACTGATAGAGTGCAAGGCCGTCGGCTATAGTAAGGGTTGCACTCCTTTACATGATGTGTGGAAGAGTTGTGTACCTTTGTGTTGCTTTTTTGTGTGCCATGTTGCAAAGGTTTGTGAAAAGTTTGTGAATTTTGAAAGAATTTTTCTGTATGAACCCTGTGTACGTGCTGGAGTTTCCTTTGAAGCAGCTTTAACTAGAGGGTATGCTGATCCCAAATATTATGAGATCCAAACACATAAAGGTTCAAAAGAATGTTATTTATTAGAACAAAACACAACATGCAGATTCGTGAGCCGGTTTGGCCTAGCGGTAGGGCGTAAGCTTGGTAAGCGGAAGGACCTCGGTTCGAATCCGCTTCGGCTCTCCTTTCTCTTCAAGAGTTGTTTATGTGGATACTGACTTGTGACTTTGTCCATCACAATTAGTGAAACATTAAAATGGCTCTCATCACTGCCCATCTTAATGCAGGAATCATTCTGGTGGTGACAGTGTAACGATACGTATATAATCTCCCTCTCCCCCCACCCCTGCTTTCTCCCCGTCCCTAATAAGCCTTATGGTTTCTGTGGATGTTAAGCACCATGTTTACTTACTTACTTACTTGCAAATTTTCGGCGCAATCCCCAAATCAAGCTACAAAACGACACTCAAACAACAATTAAACGGTGAAAAATGAGACAGGGGAGCTAAGCCACTTCCCTGGTTTTGGTTGAGCTATGACCAGTGCTTGGAAGAATGAGTCTGATTAAGATGAAGATGGAGTTGTGTGGAGTGGACATTTTGATGGGAATGAGCTGGTGCATTTGTGAAAAACTCTAGAAAGTTCTGGAAACTAACCTCATAATTATCGGCTGGAAACCGATGCCTCTGCTTTCAGGCAGTCTGGTTGTTGATCTGTTTTGTGTAGTTTGGATTCAAAAATACAAACTGTTTAGATGTTTTAATGGTTTCGTTCTGCTTTGTTTTGTTCTGCTCCGTGTATTTTTGCGTAAAGCACTCTGAGATGAGTTTTTTTGATGACTATTGTGCTATACAAGTGCTGTGCACTATGATTGTTACTTTGGTGGACAGATCCGTACCCGAGCAGTGTCGGCCAAACAGATGACAATGGTGTCGCCCATACAGCTGCTGCTCTTTGCATCCCGCACCGTCACAGCACAGGGTCCCAACCTGGTGCAGCTGGACAACTGGTCAGTCACACTGTCTCTGTCCGTCTGTCCATCTGCCTGTCTGTCCTCTGTCCATCTGTCTGTCTGTTGGTCCATCTGCCTGTCAATCTGCTCTTTGCATCCCACACCGTCACAACACCGAGTCCCAGCCTGGTACTGCTGGACAACTGGTCAGTCATGCTGTCTGTCTGTCTGTCCATCCATCCACCCATCCATCCGTCTGTGTCTGTCCATCTACCTGTCTGTCTGCTCTTTGCATCCCTCACTGTCACAGCACAGGGTCCCAACTGAGCGCAGCTGGATAACTGGTCAGTCACACTGCGTCTGTCTGCTCTTTGCATCCGGCACTGTCACAGCACAGGGTCCCAACCTGGTGCAGCTGGACAACTGGTCAGTCATGCTGTCTGTCTGTCCATCTGTCTATCCGTCAATGTCTGTTGGTCCATCTGCCTATCTGCTCTTTGCATCCCACACCGTCACAGCACCGAGTCCCAACCTTGTGCAGCTGAACAACTGGTCAGTCATGCTGTCTGTCTGTCCATCTGTCTGTCTGTCTATCTGCTCTTTGCATCCGGCACTGTCACAGCACAGAGTCCCGACCTGGTGCAGCTGGATAACTGGTCAGTCATGTTGTGTGCAGCTGGATAACTGGTCAGTCATGCTGTCTGTATGTCAATCTGTCTGTCTGTTCAGGATCAACAAGCAAATGAAAGTGTAGCTGCTGTATGAACAGGGTATGTGGTCCAGGATCAGTCTGCAGATGAATGTGGCTGTATGCTGTCCAGGATCAACCTGCAGTTGAATGTGGTTGTGTGTTGTCCAGGATCAACCAGCAGTTGAATGTGGTTGTATGTTGTCCAGGATCAACCAGCAGATAAATGTGGCTGTATGTTATCCAGGATCAACCAGCAGTTGAATGTGGTTGTAATGTTGTCCTTGATCAACCAGCTGATGAATGTGGCTGTTTGTTGTCCAGGATCAACCTGCAGATGGATGTGGACCTTGCAGCGCGCATTGTGGCCTTGCGACCACCGCTGGAGGCCTTGATGATCCGTGCCACCAAGGACCCTGAGGGTATCAACAAACCAGGGCCACAGGAAGAGGTCCTGATGGCTGTCCTGCGTATTTTGTCTCGGCCCAGCATCGGGCGACACAAGTTGCCTGTGGAGGGGTAAGGGAGGCAGGGGCTATGGGTACAGAGACAGGGTTATGGTTACAAGGACCAGCAGAGGTTATGGGTACAGAGACAGGGTTATGGTTACAAGGACCAGCAGAGGTTATGGGTACAGAGACAGGGTTATGGTTACAAAGACCAGCAGAGGTTATGGGTACAGAGACAGGGTTATGGTTACAAGGACCAGCAGAGGTTATGGGTACAGAGACAGGGTTATGGGTACAAGGACCAGCAGAGGTTATGGGTACAGAGACAGGGTTATGGTTACAAAGACCAGCAGAGGTTATGGGTACAGAGACAGGGTTATGGGTACAACGACTAACAGAGGTTATGGGTACAGAGACAGGGTTATGGGTACAAGGACTAACAGAGGTTATGGATACAGAGACAGGGTTATGGGTGAAAAGACCAACAGTGGTTATGGGTACAAGCACAGGGTCATGGGTACAAGGGCTAACAGATAAGAGGTTATGGATACAGAGACAAAGTTATAGGTAAAAGGACTAACAGAGGTTATGGGTACAGAGACAGGGTTATGGGTACAAGAACTAGCAGAGGTTATGGGTACAGAGACAGGGTTATGGGTACAAGGACCAGCAGAGGTTATGGGTACAGATACAGGGTTATGGGTGAAAGGACCAACCAACAGAGGTTATGGGTACAAGCACAGGGCCATGAGTACAAGGGCTAATAGAGGTTATAGGTACAGAGACAGGGTTGTGAATAAAAGGACCAGCAGAGGTTAATGGTACAAGCACAGGGTTATGGGTAAAAGGACTAACAGGTTATGGGTACAGAGACAGGGTTATGGGTACAAGGACCAGCAGAGGTTATGGATACAGAGGGTTATGGGTGAAAGGACTAGCAGAGGTTATGGGTACAAGGACAGGGTTAGGGGTAAAAGGACTAGCATAGGTTATGAGTACAGAGACCGGGTTATAGATAAAAGGACCAGCAGAGGTTATGGGTACAGAGACCGCGGTGTGGGTGAAAAGACCAGCAGAGGTTATGGGTACAAGGACAGGGTTATGGGTAAAAGGACTGACAGAGGTTATGGGTACAGAGACAGGGTTATGGGTAAAAGGACCAGCAGAGGTTATGGGTACAGAGACATTAAGGTTATAGGTGGAATAAACAAGGGCCCATGGGAACAGGTGTGGGAGTTATGAGTACAGAAACAGGGCTATGGGTAAAGAGTGTGGTTGTCGGTTAAATAAACAAGGTGGACAGGCAGGGTCCCAGGTAAAGACACTGAGGTGAGATGGGAAGTAAATAGGTGTTAAGAGCATTGAAACAGGGGTTCAGCTGTTCAGTAAGCAGGTGTTACGGACGTAGAGACGTGTGCATAAAGAGAGTGGAGTTAGAGGTAAAATAATACAGGGAGCATGGGCACAGAGACAGGGGTTTAGCTATTTAATAAACAGGGTTATGGATACAGAGACTTGTGCATAAAGAGAGTTGGGTCATAGATAAAATAATAGAGGGGTTATGTAAAGAGACTGGGGCTATGAGTACAGAAACAGGGTTATGGTTACAGACTTTCGGGTGAAAAGAGACTGGGGCTGCAGGTAAAATAAACACACACACAGGCACTCGCAGCTCAAAAACATAACAGTTTTAAAGCTATTCTTCCTCCCAGGAACAGAGTTATAAAAACAGAAGTGCCGAAACCCACATCACTGTCATTATTGTTTCTCAGTCAGTGGTTTTGTGATTGTTCAGTCTGTGGCTTCGGCAGGCAAAAGGCACTGCAAGTGCTTATCTCTGTATCGTTTTGAAATTGGTCAGGTGTTTGCTGGGAAGGGCAGAGGACATTTTAAGGTGCATATATCCCCATTTTCTTATGTGATTGTTGTTTTGTGTTTTAACAGGACACCAAGCAGCAACTACGCTGGACGTCCATACAAGATGCCCCGCATGGACTTTGATGGCGGTCGCGGCGGTGGCTATGGGGGCGGTGGCTACGGTGGGGGTGGTTTCCGAGGCAGAGGTGGTTGGGGAGGCCCCAGTGGTGGTGGTGGTGGCAGCTGGGGTGGCAACTTAGGCGGAGGCTTCCGCGGTCGGAACTTTGGTGGCGGTGGCTTCAGAGGTCGTGGAGGCTACCGTGGTGGTTACTAGGGAAACCAGATGCTCATCTGCTTGCGGCTGTTTGCACAGTCCAGCCGAAATTTCCCCGAGGAAAGGCACATGCTCTAATTTCGTGGACAATTTAGCTGCTTCTGACGCAGCGTCAGGGTAAGAGCAACACTTCATCCGACCCTATCAGGAGCTGCCGCTGCGATGCCTGAGAAGAGATTGTCTGCCCCTTTGGAAGGAACTAGCCTGCTCCAGTTTATGTCTCGTCCGGCAGGGTGGAAAACGCTCCTTTGATTTTGAAATGAAATGGTATCTGTGACGATTCTGCTTGGATGCAGTACGCTAGAACCGTAGATTGGGTGTAGAATATAGAGGCTTCCACACTGCGCCCTGTCACCCACTGTTTGCATTTGTTTTTGCCAGGTGGTCACCATTTTTTAGGAGCATGGCCTTGAGGGTTGGGTTAGGCTTCTCCTGCACAGCCAGCAAATATGTGCTACAATTCCAAATGGGCTCTTCTTCAGCGTGCTGTCAAACGGTGACCTCTGCTGTGTCGTATGTTTATTTGGGAGATGCTTGGCCATTCCTCATCAAAGATTCAAAACAAAGGGGCAAAAATGAGAGAAAAACACAGTAACAAAGCATAATGTTGGCAATTTTTACCGTAACCAAGCACTTTGATTTGTGTTGAGGAGCTTGAACTGACATGGTTGATGACACTAAGTTGATTTGTGTTGAGGAGCTTGAACTGACATGGTTGATTACAGTAAGCTGGTTTCCAGTCTTATGTTTGCCTTTCTTGCTTGTGATGGATAGGATTGAAGCATTGTGTTCATTGACCTCGTGATTTTCAATGACTTCAGTTTTCTCCTTTTTTGGACTTTCCAGGGACCACAGAGAGTGTTTTTTGTTGTTGATGTTGTTGGCTATTTGTTTTTATTCTCTGGTTCTTAGTTGTTGTTTTCAAAGTTATTTCAAGTGAACATTTCCTTATTTACTTTCTCATTTGTCTCTTGATGTAAGAGAAATGTTGCCACGTACATTTTACAGTACAGCTCAGATTGAGTTGTTAAAGTAAAATGTTTTCCTGCAAATTAGTCAAATGCGTTATTTAAACTAATTAAAGGTGTTACTGTAGGAGTCATCTTTGCCCTCTTAAAGGGGATCAAAAAATTTCATTGATTGTAATAGATGCCGTGTGAATATTCAAGCTTGATCATTGTTGAATGGTTCGTTTCAGTTGGACTTGCAGCTGTTTCCAAAGTATTCTTATTGTTTTTGAATACGTGATGTACACAGTTTGCTGGTGTACACAGTTTACAGGTTTACAGTTTATGGGGCAGACAGAATTAGTTTTCTACATAGGGCTAGTTTATGATTGGCATATTATTATGTTGTACACACTTTGAAGATCTGATTGCTTTGATGATCAAAGGGAGTTCAGATAGGTTCAGAGATTAACTGTGGTTTCAGGAGAAGAAATTGAATTTTAAAAATTGGTGCTAGCTGCAGCTATTTTACACAGTATGCAACATAGTATGCGTATAATTGGCATATTGTACACATTTTGAAGAGCTGATTTGCTTTAATGGTCCAAGAAAGTTCAGATAGGTTTAGAGTTTAACTCTGGTTTCAGGTGAAATTAAATTTTAAAAACTGGCACCCGCTGCAGCATTCACACAAGGCTTCAGCTGTTTTGATGTTAGACTGGCTGATGAGCATACAGATCTCTTCCTTTGCCGAGTCAGGTATTGAGATTTCTTTTAGGGGGAAATTGCACAGCAAGACAGGGTCATTTATTGCAAATAGTTTACAGTTCTGCCATTGCAGTTGTGGCATAGGGTCATTTATTGCAAATAGTTTACAGTTCTGCCGTTACAATTGTGGCGTTTGATTTACAATGTCAATAAAAATGCGTTCTCTGTTAAAGCTGGCATGTTCTGATTTATGGTGTCAATAAAATGCATTCTCTGTTAAAGCCAACAGGTTTATATTTTTTTATATTTCACTGTCGTGTGACTGATCTGTTCTTAAGCATCAGCTGTATGATCCCCCCATCCTCCCAGTCCTCCATTCACAGGTGAGATTCCAACAATTACTCAGAATTTTATGGCTCAATACAGGTGATCTTTCAGGAATAATATAATAAATTCCCCACCCCACCCCCACCCCCATCCCCCCACTCTGGGATCAAAATTAAGGGCAGACATCGTTTTCCAGCAATTAGTTCAGATCACGCGTGAAGACACAAGGTGCTATCGTGTAGCTTAGCTGAGCTACTCTGCATCTTGTGACTTTGCAGGTGGTCTTTTGGGCAAAATATCACCTAATCTTCCTTTGATGCGCACAGACATTTCCTTGGTATTCAACACCACACTGGTCTCTAAGCCACGCAGCATTACGGCCCACTTTCCCACACTGTTGGTTTCAGCCACAGGCACCCAACACTTTTAATTATTTTCCATCCTTTCTGTGCCAACTCAAGGTTGTGTTCTTCATTAACCTGGGAAAACAAAATGCAAAACTGGGAAGGGGAGGGGGGTCTCTCTCTGTTTTTCAGAATCAGAAAATCTTATATTTGTACTTGTAGCTTTAGTAATAGTATGGAGGATACTGAGACAGCAACCAGTCTCTCTCTCTCCCTCCCCCTTCTTCACACCCACCCCCAACTGAAACTGAGCCAGCCCATCTGCTATTTCGCAGCATCCAGAAATATTTGGAGAAATCTCCCTGCTGTGCCAAGGGGATCAAGGTTTATGACTCACACTTACCCTAGCAGTTGGAAGAGTCCTATTTGGATACATGCACATTCACAGAGTTACACACATATATATATATATATATATATACATTCACACACACACACTCACACATATATATATACACACACACACCATTTACAGACACATTTGCACACACACTCAGGTAACCCCATTTCTAATTTCTGCTCTTCTCTCTCTTCAGAAGCTGTAGTTCACGGGGACAGTCTGATGGTAATCGAATTTTTTCCACAATAATGAATGAAGCATTAAAATGGCTCACACTGTTAATCACAGGAATCATTCTGGTGCTGACGCTGACAGTGTGCCGTTAGGTAGGCCTATTATCCTATAGTCTCCCTCTTCCCCCACCTCCTCGGGTCTCTGTCCCCGCCATTTGGCCTACCTCTCCAGAGACAACTCCGCGTTAAATAAGTCAAACAAACAAATGTAAATTATACATCATCAAAAGTTCACTTCATGAAGGTAAACACTACAGAATAAAAATTTGAAAAAAAAGAAAGAAAAACCAGGATCAGATTTTTGATAACCCCCTCTGCTCTCTGCTTGGCATTGTGGGCCAAAAATCAGATCTGGCCGGGGGGGGGGGGGGGGGGGGGGGATGGATGCACCCAGTAGGCTCTTTTAGTGTCGTTATGAAGGGAGTAGAAATTTCTTTCCATTTTTTTTTCCCATTCAGATTTACTCTTGTTTAAGATCTTCCAGATCTAAATATACTGCCTCAACAATTAATTACTGGCTTCTTGTTTTTCTACACTTAACTAAAAAATATATATAAAAAGAAGAAGAAAGAAATTGATGATAAAATTAAAAATTAAAACCATATTCAGTTTCTTCGGTCACCTGTTCGCAAAACAGAGTTTCTGGTGTTTTTATGTCAGACTCTTTGGTAACCGAGTCAAACTGAAACTGATGCGGGAAGAGAGCAAACCGTTAGAACAATATTAAATCAACGGTACTTTTTTTTCCCCTTCTTTTTTCTTTCTTTCTTTAACTGCGGATCATGTTCTTTTTACATGTTCCAAGCCCTCGTGGGATTTTTTATAGATATATATATATATTTGTATTCAAATCGCTGATGGCTAGTTCCGTTAAACTTTCTGTTTTGTTGCCATTTTGCTGTAGACATTTCGTTTCATTCAGACTCCTGGCCTTTTTTCTTCCTAAACTTTCCCTACGTCACAACCGATACCTTCCTTCGTTTGCAAGACTTGTTGAACGCCGGGCCGAGCTGTTTCCGGAAAGGTACGTAGTGATGGGGACCGAGATAACAAGATCAGGAGGTGGGCGGAGGGGAGACAGACGGTTTGGCCTAGCGGTAGGCTGGTAAGCGGAAGGACCTCGGTTCGATACCGCTTCGAACGGCACTGCTTTCTTTCTCTTCAAAAAGGTTGTGGTTTGTAGACACTGTCTTGTGACTTTGCTGCCCGACTTAATGCAGGAATCATTCTGGTGGTGACAGTGTAGCGATAGGTATATATATATATAATCTCCCTCTTCCCCCCACCTCCATACCCCATTCCCCCCTTCTCCCCGTCCCTAATAAGCCTTATGGTTTCTGTGGACGTTAAGCACCATGTTTACTTACTTACTGGCGGAGGGGCAGACTATGCCTACCGACGAGAAAGAAGAGCCGAAGCCGACGGAGAAACGAACAGACGCCGTTCGTCTTACCACCAGGCTGAACCGGCTCACACCAGATATATGCCACGGCTTAACCACTGTTTTTTTGTTTTTGGTGTGTGTTTTTTCTCGGTGTTTTGTTTTTGTTTGGTTTTTTGTTATTGTTTTTTGTAGACGACGCGTCAGAAAGGTGGTAAAAACAACAGATACCGGAGGCAGATGAGGTCAACACTTATTACCGGGAAAAAAACACCTAACTGACGACAACAAAAAATGCAGACAAAAACTTTCTTCTTGAAATATTTTGTCTTCAACTGTGCGGCTGCGTACCAGTTTATTGCATCACCTTCCCAGGGGTCTCCAAGCGTGATCTATCTAGGTGTTAAACAGAGTGGTATAACTGTCACTTTCTAATCAGTGCCCCGTGGTTCATTTTGAATTTCACCGTCCAAGGGAGATCAACGACGCTGCACTCGATATGATTTATTGCCCCCAGCCAGCGTCTCTCGCCCTTGGATCATAATTATTATTGTGCCCACTGCTGGGGAAGGCAGCATCGGTGCTTCTTTTATACTATAGGCGATATACATGCGAGCCGAACCTTGTTCGTTTTTTGTTTGTTTTTGTTCCTCTGTCATCAGGATGTCTGATTTGATGGAGTAGTGAATTTAGTACCCCCCCACCCCCCACCCCCACCCCCCACCCCAAAAAATAATCTGAAACAAGAATGACTGCTAGCGTCCTAAGACAAGATCTAAACACATAAAAGGTTCAAAAGAACGCTTATTTATTTTCACATAGGCACACAATCTGCAAATTTTGCGGGGTCAGTATCTTCCAAACACTCGACAAGAAAACAACAGCTCAACCAAGATAAGTCAGTTATTTCGCTTCTCAACTCATTTTTCATCGTTTTTAACCGTCAGTTTAACTGTGGTTTAAGTGTCGTTTTGTAGCTTGACAAAGAGGATTACCGTCCCCGAAAATTTCAGTGCTGATTGTGTGGCTGTGTCATAATAAATAAGCGTTCTTTTGAACCTTTTATGTGTTTGGGTCTAGTGAATTTAGTGTCAGAAGGGACTGACTCGATTTTGTTGTCCGACGTTTTCTGGTGGAGGTAAGACAGGTACACACAGTAGAGAGAGCGATGGAAGGGGAGGGGTGGGGGGGGGGGGGGGGGGGGGACTGAGGCGAAGAGACAGGCAGATAGAAAGGGAAGGGTAGTAAAAAGAAAAACAAACAGGCATATTTGGCCATCACTTTATTCCAGGTGTTATAACATCATCATTCCAGGTGTTACAACATGATGTTACACTGTGACAAGTTTGAATTTTGACAAGTCTACGAAGCCTTTCATGGGTAAATGTCTCCTTCCTGCATTATTTTTTCTCGCTCAAATAAATTACTGACAAAATACACTTGACTCTAATGCATCTTATTCTCTGTCTTCTTCTTTTTTTCTTTTTTTTCTTTTTCTTTTTTCTTCTTTTTTACTTTCTTAAGGAAGACTGTTCATATTATTTAAATTAGCTTCCCTTTGGAGACGATTAAAGTTAATGGCGTCCATAAATCATTATTGTCTTTGTCGTGCATATCGCTGGTTAAAACCCAGCATTTTCGTTCTTCAGTATAAGTAGTTAAATAGTTACAAGGGGACACAATTCATGGCCACTTCGTCCGTCCATAACCTGCCAAACTTGGATAAAGTGGCATCAACTGCTGTTTTAACGCTGCGGACGGGGGTTGGGGGGGGGGGGGGGGGGATTAGAGGTGTGATAATTAAATATATATATATATTAAAAATAATTTAAAAAAATATTAAAAACCAAACAAAAACTGACATATATACTCTGAAAACAGCAAAAGGGGGAGGGATTTTTTTAAATTGTAATAATAACTTCTTTTTTATTCATTTTTAAAAATTAAAACCACGCGGGGGAGGGGGGGGGGGTTGATGAATTAGAGGTAGGATTAAAAAATATATACTAAAAACAAAACTGACCTATATACTCTGAAAACTACAGGGTTCGGGAACGTTTTGACGTCTTAACTCTCACGGCTGCTGATTCTCAACAACAAAAAAACCTCCAAAAACAGCATGTCAGTGTGTGAAAAAGGACACCCACTAACCGAGACACAGGTACTCGCACTGAGAAACGGGTACCCGGTTACTGACGATGATGATGATGAAGTGATGCTTTGTGTCCTCAGATGTCAGTTGACATATTAGGGACAAGTTGTGACCAATGCCGAAGCACGGTGCAGTAAATCTTTACGTCCACGGAAACCAGAAGGCTCGTTAGGACGGACAGTCCAGGACGTCCACCTCGACTCTCACACAGCTCCTGAACCATGCCGGTTACTGACAGCAAAATGGGTGCTCTAATAGGGCGACGGGTACTCTCTGACAAAGGAACGGATGTTCACTGATAGATAAACGGGTACTCACTGACCGTCAACGGAATAGTTCAGGAGCTGTGTGAGAGTAGAGGTGGCCGTCCTGGGCTGTCCGTCCTAACGAGCCTTCTCAGTGGTTTCCGTGGACGTAAAGAATTATTGAACCATGCTTCGGCATTGGTCTCAGCTTGTCCCTAATATGTCAACTGACATCTGAGGACATTAAGCAACACTACCTACCTACCTACCTACCTACCTACCTACCGTCAACGGCCGATGATCACAAAGAAGGCAAGGGTACGCGCTGACAAGAAAAATAAGTGCTTGCTAACAGATGAACTGGTGCTCACTAACAGAGAAACGGGTACTCGCTGTCACGGAAACGGAAGCTCACTGACAGGGAAATGGGTACTTGCTGCCGAGTGGGAAATGGGTATTCAGTGACAAGAAAAGGGTACCCGCTAACAGATGAACAAGTGTTCACTGACAGAGAAACGGGTACTCGCTGTCACGGAAACGGAAGCTCACTGACAGGGAAATGGGTACTTGCTGCCGAGTGGGAAATGGGTATTCAGTGACAAGAAAAAGGGTATCCGCTAACAGATGAACGGGTGTTCACTGACAGAGAAACGGGTACTCACTGTCACGGAAACGGAAACTCACTGACAGGGAAAACGGTACTTGGTGCCTAGTGGGAAATGGGTATTCAGTGACAAGTAAAAGGGTACCCGCTAACAGATGAACGGGTGTTCACTGACAGAGAAACGGGTACTCACTGTCACGGAAACGGAAACTCACTGACAGGGAAATGGGTACTTGGTGCCTAGTGGGAAATGGGTATTCAGTGACAAGGAAATCAAGTACTAACAAACGAACGGGTGCACACTATCAGAAGGAACGGGTGTTCACTGACAGAGAAAAAAGTACTCACTGCCAAGGAAACGGAAGCTCACTGACAGGGAAATGGGTACTTGCTGCCGAGTGGGAAATGGGTATTCAGTGACAAGGAAAAGGGTACCCGCTAACACTCGCTGTCAAAAGAGAAAAGAACTCACTGACAAGGAAATGGGTACTTGCTGAGAAGGAAATGGGTATTCAGTGACAAGTAAAAAGGTACCCGCTAACAGATGAACGTGTGTTCACTGACAGAGAAACGGATACTTGCTGTCACGGAAACTGACTGACAGGGAAATGGGTACTTGCTGAGACGGAAATAGGTATTCAGAGGCAAGGAAAAAGGTACTCGCTAACAAATGAACGCGTGTTCATTGACAGAGAAACGGCTACTCACTGTCAAAGGAAAAGGGAATCCTAACAAGGAAATGGGTACTCGCTAACAGATGAACGCGTGTTCATTGACAGAGAAACGGCTACTCACTGTCAAAGGAAAAGGGAATCCTAACAAGGAAATGGGTACTTGCTAACAAAAAACACACAATAACAACAACGGTACTCGTCGACGGAGGAAGGGGTGTTTCCTGATAGAGAAATGGATACTTGCTGTCGAGAAAATGGGTAGTCACTGACAAGGACACGGGTACTCGCTGAGAAGGAAACGGGTAGTCACTGACAAGGAAACGGGTAGTCGCTGACAAGGACACGGGTAGTCGCTGAGAAGGAAAACGGGTACTCACTGACAAGGAAACGGGTAGTCGCTGACAAGGAAAACGGGTACTCACTGACAAGGAAACGGGTAGTCGCTGACAAGGAAAACGGGTACTCACTGACAAGGAAACGGGTACTCTCTGAGAAGAAACCGGACACTCTCTGACATGGAAG
>JABMCL010001655.1:452500-470000 GCA_018857735.1 Alviniconcha marisindica
CAAGGTACATAAACTCCACCAGAGTAGTCCTCTTGGTATGCGAGTAAATACAAGGGACATAAACTCCACCAGAGGTAGTCTGTTGGAATGCGAGTAAATACGAGGTACATAAACTCCACCAGCGGTAGTCCTATTGGTATGCGAGTAAATACAAGGTACATAAACTCCACCAGAGGTAGTCCTATTGGTATGCGAGTAAATACGAGGTACATAAACTCCACCAGAGGTAGTCCTATTGGTATGCGAGTAAATACAAGGTACATAAACTCCACCAGAGGTAGTCCTGTTGGAATGCGAGTAAATACGAGGTACATAAACTCCACCAGAGGTAGTCCTATTGGTATGCGAGTAAATACAAGGTACATAAACACCACCAGAGGTAGTCCTATTGGTATGCGAGTAAATACAAGGTACATAAACTCCACCAGAGGTAGTCCTGTTAGAACGCGGGTAAATACAAGGTACATGAACTTCACCAGAGGTACATGCTACCGGCATGCGAGTAAGTACAAGGTACATAACTCCTCCACCAGCGGTACATCCTCTGGAGGATATAATCTTCAAATATGACGTCACAGACTCAGACAGCTAGGCACAAAATGGCGACAGTCATGGTCGTGTTTTGCTGACCTTCACACATCCATTTCACAAAACGGGAAAAAAATGGAATGAATAAGAAACTGTTGGTTCCCGCGCCTTTTCTGTTTTCGGTCCCTCTGCATGGAACGACCTTCCCTTTCCTCTCCGACAGAAGCCCTCTGTGGACTGATTAACCCCTTCACTGCCACGATGTCATTTGAAAGCAACCAATAAAAAAAAAAGTGTCAAATTTGAAAGTATCAAGCCTTTTAGTCTTCTTCTTTTTTTTTGCGCTGGCATGTGAAAGGATTTTCATCAAAACCCGTAGCACTGAAAGTAGATAGTAAGTAAACACGGTGCTTAACGTCCACAGAAACCATAAGGCTTATTAGGGACGGGGAAAGGTGGTGGGGGGTGGGGGAGGAATCTACCTCTGGTGTGAAGGAGGTGGGGGGAGAGGGAGATTATATACCTATCGCTACACTGTCACCACCAGAATGATTCCTGCATTAAGATGGGCAGCGATGAGAGCCATTTTAACGTTTCAGTAGGAATTAAGTGATGGACAAAGTCACAGGGCAGTGTCCACAAACCACAACCTTTTTGAAGAGACAGGAGAGCCGAAGCGGTATCGAACCGAGGTCCTTCCGCTTACCAACCTAACGCCTTACCGCCAGGCCAAACCGGCTCACACTGAAAGTAGATGTTATAGGAGCGGAAAATATACTGTTTGCAGGCGCGTCCGTGCATCTTTATGCGCGGAAATATAACAGGCTGTGGCACTGAAGGGGTTAAAGGGCCCAGAAAGGCAGTTTTGGGGTCCAAAGGAACGTTGAAAATCGACCCAATTATGCAAGTCTTGAGCATAACATGACCTTTAAATGTAATAAAATGTCACTGCCATGAAACTAAATATATATGTTTACGAAGGAAGAAATGCATGCCGATCTGGCCGAATTTTGTCTTCTTGTTTTAATCTCGAAATACTAGCGCGAAACCTCGAAACATTTCTTTTCCCGAAACTACAGCAATGTTTCCCGTTCCGTGCAGCTGTCTTCATCTGTCTCAAGTCTCTGTTTGCTTCCCGTTTTAAGTTGTGTAAATTAGGCTTTGCATATTCAATATGCTCGTGTGTGTGTGTGTGTGTGTGTGTGTGTGTGTGTGTGCGTGCGTGCGTGTGTGCGTGCGCTGCGTGCGTGTGCGTGCGTGTCGTGTGCGTGCGTGGCTGCGTGGCGTGCGTGATATGCGTAGTAGATCAGGAATTCTGCGCTTGATAAATACTTTATTATTATTATGTATCCTCCGCCGCCCCTCCCTCCCTGCCCCACCCCTCCCCCCTCAGTTCTTTCGATAGGGTCCATGATGCTCGGTTGAAATGTTTCAAGGAAGTTCGTTAAAGAGGATAATAACAATAACAATGAGAATTTTGTGCGCCTTACTTTATATACAAAGCCCTAAGCATATACATTATCACGACAAACTATACGCAGCAATCGTAAAACCAAAACATTACATTACCGTGTTACCGAACAGTTACTCCCCAAAAGTGCCCCATAACACTGTATCGATAAAGTGCACGCACGCACGCACGCAGACACTCACGCACGCACGCACCACACGCACACGCACGCACACACACACGCACGCGCACACACACACACCACACACACATACATACACACACACACGCACGCACACACGCACGCACACCACACACACACACACACACACACACACACACACACACACACACACACACACACACACACAGAAGCCCTTATCGTACTGCCAAGTGCCATTCTCCTAAAATGGGATGTGAATTTTTGAAGGGCGGTTGGACATTTTATAGAAGAAGACGCACTGAATAGGCTATGGGGAAGTACAATGGCAAAGTGAATGACTATGGTGTAGGGGTACGATGACGAGGTATGTCCTATGGTGTGGAGGTAGGATGGCGAGGTGAATGACTATGGTGTGGAGGTAAGACGGCGAGGTAAATGACTGGTGCGGAGGTAAGATGGCGAGGTGAATGACTATGGTGTGAAGGTAAGATGGCTAGGTAAATGACTATGGTGTAGAGGTAAGATGGTGAGGTAAATGACTGGTGTGGAGGTAAGATGGCGAGATAAATGACTATTGTGTGGAGGTAAGATGGCGAGGTGAATGACTATGGTGTGGAGGTAAAACGGCGAGGTAAATGACTGGTGCGGAGGTAAGATGGCGAGGTGAATGACTATGATGTGGAGGTAAGACGGCGAGGTAAATGACTGGTGCGGAGGTAAGATGGCGAGGTGAATGACTATTGTGTGAAGGTAAGATGACTAGGTAAATGACTATGGTGTGGAGGTAAGATGGCGAGGTAAATGACTATGGTGTGGCGGTAAGATGGCGAGGTAAATGACTATGGTGTGGAGGTAAGATGGCGAGGTAAATGACTATGGTGTGGTGGTACGATGGCGAGCTAAATGACTATTGTGTGGAGGTAAGATGGCGAGGTAAATGACTATGGTGTGGATGTACGATGGCGAGGTAAATGACTATTGTGTGGAGGTAAGATGGCGAGGTAAATGACTATGGTGTGGTGGTACGATGGCGAGCTAAATGACTATTGTGTGTAGGTAAGATGGCGAGGTAAATGACTATGGTGTGGATGTACGATGGCGAGCTAAATGACTATTGTGTGGAGGTAAGATGGCGAGGTAAATGACTATGGTGTGGTGGTACGATGGCGAGCTAAATGACTATTGTGTGGAGGTTAGATGGCGAGGTAAATGACTATGGTGTGGATGTACGACGGCGAGCTAAATGACTATTGTGTGGAGGTAAGATGGCGAGGTAAATGACTATGGTGTGGAGGTACGATGGCGAGCTAAATGACTATTGTGTGGAGGTAAGATGGCGAGGTAAATGACTATGGTGTGGATGTACGATGGCGAGCTAAATGACTATTGTGTGGAGGTAAGATGGCGAGGTAAATGACTATGGTGTGGAGGTACGATGGCGAGCTAAATGACTATTGTGTGGAGGTAAGATGGCGAGGTAAATGACTATGGTGTGGAGGTAAGATGGCGGGGTGTCTCGCTGTGGTGTGGAGTTAAGATGGCCAGGTAAATGACTATGCTGTGGAGGTACAATGGCGAGGTAAATGACTATGGTGTGGAGGTACGGTGACGAAGTAAATGACTGTGGTGTGGAGGTACGGTGACGAAGTGAATGACTATGGTGTGGAGGTATGATGGCGAGGTAAATGACTGTGGTGTGGAGGTACGGTGACGAAGTGAATGACTATGGTGTGGAGGTATGATGGCGAGGTAAATGACTGTGGTGTGGAGGTACGGTGACGAAGTGAATGACTATGGCGTGGACTTAAGAAGGCGAGATGAATGACTATGGTTTGGAGGTACGGTGACGAAGTGAATGATATGTTGGATAATGGAGGTAAATATGTTTGAAGGGGGGCAAAATGCTATGGCTGACTAAGAATGCGAGATGAATGACTATGGTTGGCAGGTACGCATGGCGACGTACACATCAATAATAATACACACACACACATTCTAACCACAAACTATCCACAACACACAGCACATACACAACACACACACCACACACACACACACACAATCACACTCACACACACAAGCATTCTGACCATACAAAGCTAAAATATATACAGCTCAAAACGAGCATCAAACGTCCGGGAGACTTGGAATGGATGAAGACATCAGCACGGAACAGAAAACATGGCAGGTCTACAATGACTATGATGTGGAGGTACGGTGACGAAGTGAATGGCTATAATGTGGAGTTAGGAAGGCGAGGTAAATGACTATCATGTGGAGTGACGAAGTGAATGACTATGATGTGGAGTTAGGAAGGTGAGGTAAATGACTATCATGTGGAGTGACGAAGTGAATGACTATGATGTGGAGTTAGGAAGGCGAGGTAAATGACTATCGTGTGGAGTGACGAAGTAAATTACTATGATGTGGAGTTAGGAAGGCGAGGTAAATGACTATCATGTGGAGTGACGAAGTGAATGACTATGATGTGGAGTTAGGAAGGCGAGGTAAATGACTATCATGTGGAGTGACGAAGTGAATGACTATGATGTGGAGTTAGGAAGGCGAGGTAAATGACTATCATGTGGAGTGACGAAGTGAATGACTATGATGTGGAGTTAGGAAGGCGAGGTAAATGACTATCATGTGGAGTGACGAAGTGAATGACTATGATGTGGAGTTAGGAAGGCGAGGTAAATGACTACCATGTGGAGTTACGATGGCAAGGTGATGTTCTATGGTATGGAGGTAGCCTACGGTGGCGAGGTATATGACTATGGTATGGAGGTACGATGGCAAGGTAAATGAGTATGGTGTGGAGGTACGATGGCAAGGTAAATGACTATGGTGTGGAGGTACGATGGCAAGGTAAATGTCTATGGTGTGGAGGTACGATGGCAAGGTAAATGACTATGGTGTGGAGGTACGATGGCAAGGTAAATGTCTATGGTGTGGAGGTACAATGGCGAAGTGAACTACAACATATTGTGATGTGGAAGCACATAAACGAAACGGTAAGTTCAGTCAGTAATACAGACCAAATGAGAGAGAAAAAAATCTCTCCATTTTTTCCCCATGGACAAAAAGAAAGGTCAATAATTATTCTATAAATGTGTCTCTCGTCTTTCAGCAAAGCCGGGGCCAGCCAACACGTTTCAGGAAAAGTCACGACAGTTCAATGTTTCGGTCGAGGAAATGGCCACAGCCACTGTCGGACGATAATATTGACCTGACCTGTCTCTCATAATTTCCCAGGCTTGCCCTTACTGTCATAAAGCCGACCTCCGCTATTTTATCGGCCCATAAAATCTATGCAACAAGACAATAATCCGAAAATGACGGTAGGCGCAATGCATCAGAACATGTGACTGTTCTGCTGAAGCCTTGGTCCTTTTTCGTTTACTGTGTGTGTTGTCTTAGTTGTGTTTTTTGTTTGTGTGTGTGTGTGTGTGTGTGTGTGTGTGTGTGCGTGCGTGCGTGCGTGCGTGCGTGCGTGTGCGTGCGTGCGTGCGTTGCGTGTGTGCCTGTGTTTGTGTGTGTGTGCGTGCGCGCGCGCGCGTGTGTGTGTGTGTGTGTGTTGTGTGTTTCATGGTGTGGAGGTACGACGGCATATTACAGATTTTAATGTAAACAGGAATAATGATTGGTTTAATGATCAGTTACGGTTTATCCAGCCGGTGTCTCACCTGTTAATGTGTGTATGTTGTGTGTGTGTGTGTGTGTGCGTGCGTGCGTGCGTGTATGTGTGTGTGTGTGTATTCTTTTTGCATGCATGTGTGCGTGTGCGCGTGTTCTGTTTGCATGTGTTTGTGTGTGCTCAGTTCACATTTCTGTGTGTGTTTGTTAGTGTGTGCGTGTGTGTGTGTGTTTTGTTGCTCTTGTTCTTGTTCTTGTATAGGTGGTGGTGGGGGGGGGGGGGGGTGCATGTTTCTCTGTGTGTGATGTGTGTCCGTGTAATTGTGTGGCCGCGTAATTATGAGTGTGTTGAGTCCCCCATTAATATTACCTTCGGCAATAATACCGACATTAAACAATAATGCCGACCTTAAACAATTTATACCAACGATAGGCAAGAACACAGACATTATACGCTCGTAAAATATCAAACTCAAGATGAAGGCCCAAAGACCCAGTCAGCTGCCTGTTCTGACTGTCCTTGAGAGACGAACTGGAGGCGACCCACTTCTCTTGTTTACACCAGTGGCTGGGAGAAAACAACAGGGGCTGGATTAAAGTACAGCTCCGATAATAATCACCTGGCTGTTATTGTCACACGCTGGACAAAAGCCAAAGGGAACGACTGGGTGGGCTCCTCGCCAAGTTTACTTTGTTTTCAAATCTTTCCGTCCTCGCCTCAAACGGAACGAGTCCCGGCAGGAGCGACGGGAGAATTTTCTTCTCCAGGGTCAACTTTCTGTGCTGATTTTTTTTTTTTTTTTTTTTCCGATGTCCGTTCCACCCCCTTGTTACTGCAGAAGCACGTAAAAGATCCCGGTCATAGTTCTGCCAAAAAGTGCAGGTGGCGGGTTACAGCTAAACACGCATGCACCCTGCTTATGGGGTCAGTTACATGAAGCGACGTGATTTGGTGCGTGGCTGTATGGTGTACACAGAACGCGCCAAGACGGTAGCGGTTTTTTTGGTATGTGAGAATACTGAAGCTACAGCATCAGTTTCGTATCACAACAACAGTAACTCTCATCTTCTAATTTTACTCGCACGCCAAGGGGACAGTTAATCACTGCAGGCGATTCTGTTCAATCCTTCGTTGTTGTGTTCGTGTGACTACTTTCGGCCCTCAGCCTTACTGCCTGACTCGACTGTAGGCACTGTCTGTGTTGCCTTTTTCTTCTTCGGTCGTTGCTTTACGTCCACAGAGTCCATAAGGACCATTAGGGACCGAGAGCTCAGGAGCTGTGTGTGAAAGTCGAGGTGGCCGTCCTGGGCTCCCGGTCCCTAATGGTCCTTATGGACTCTGTGGACGTAAAGGCAACGACCGAAGAAGAAAAAGGCAACACAGACATTCGAAAAGTAGTCACGCGAACACAACAACGAAGGATTGGACAGAATCGCCTACAGTGCTTAACTGTCCCCTTGGCTTGCGAGTAAGTTAGAAGATGAGAGTTACTCATCTTTCTTTCTTTCGTAGCGCTTTACGTCCGCATAAACCGTATGGTGAGTTAGGGGGGGGGGGGGGAAATAGGATCGGGGATGAGAACCCAGGCCCCACCGTCCCTGTTCACACACAGCCCCTGAGTTATGAGTGGGGCTTCTTGTTTCACGGTGCTTTACGTCCACAGGAAAAAATAATGTTTATGGATTATTGGGGACGGGAGAAGAGTGGGATAGGGAAACAGAGCCCAGACCCACCTCCCTGTTCACACTGCACAGCTTTTGAGCTCTGAGCGTGGTGCCTTCTTTTTTCGTGGTGCTTTACGTCCACAGAAGCCACAAGGCTTATCAGGGACGAAGGAGGGGAGTGGGGGGGTGGGGGGGGGGGAGGTCGGGTTCAGGTGAATAGCACGTCCAAGCGCAAAGACCTGTCGTTTTTGTTTGTTTGTTCGTTTGTTTGTTTGTTGTTGTTGTTTTGTTTGTTTTGTTGTTGTTTTTGTTGTTGTTGTTGTTGTGTGTCTTTTTGTTGTTGTTGTGTGTGTGTGTGTGTGTGTGTTTGTGTGTTGTTGTTGTGTGTGTGTGTGTGTGTGTGTGTGTGTTTTGTGTGTGTGTGTGTGTGTGTGTGTGTGTGTGTGTGTGTGTGTGTGTGTGTGTGTGTGTGTGTGTGTGTGTTGTTGTTGTTGTTGTTGTTGTTGTTGTTGTTGTTGTTTTAATTCCCATGGTATTGAGCGTGCCAACAAAACTGAAAAGTGTTCATTGATTTAGTTGTTCTGGCGCGCATACGTGCTTCTATCGGTCCTATTCTCTTTCACTACACCTGAATTGGCAGACCGCCGGCAAGTTATGTCCCCTGAAACTTAATGTTCCGTCACTTCCTCTTTTGACGGGGGGGGGCTGGATTACTCTTTTAGTGTCCAATAAAACAAGTGACTGTACACGATTTACACATGTTGATTTCTCTGGACATCCGAACGTTTCCGCGATTGTAATATTCAGAGACAAAGACTGGCACCTAACTCCTTTTTTATGTGGGAGAAGCAATCAGCTTAAATCATTGCGTGCTAAAGCTTTTCTTTTAATTCCCGCGGTTGGCAGAGTTGCGGTCTCAGGTTGTAAACCAAATTGACTGGGGAGGATTTTCTTCTCTCTCTGTGTCTTTGTCTCTCCCTCTCCCTCTCTCCCCCCTCTCTCCCTCTCCCTCTCTCTATCTCCCCCTCCCCTCCGCCCTCTCCCTTCCTCCTCTCCCTCTCTCTCTCTCTTTCTGACTCTATCTCCCCCCTCCCCTCCCCCCTCTCCCTCTCTCTCTCTCTCTCTCTCTCTCTCTCTCTCTCTCTCTCTCTCTCTCTCTCTCTCTCTGTCTCTATCCCCTCCTCCCCTCTCTCTCTCTCCTTTCTGTCTCTCCTCTCCTCCCTCCTCTCCCTCTCCCTTCCTCCCTCCCTCTCTCTCTCTGTCTTTCTCGCTTCCCACCCCGCTCTTCTCGCATTGTTAGCACGCTGTGTTATTGCGTTTTAGTATGTTCCATGTATACAACTTCATGTATAAAATTTCACATACTCATTCATGCTTCATATGTATGCAAATGATGTCCTGCTTTGTTTTTTAATAATAATAATAGTATTTACAAAGCGAAAAAATCTTGTCCGTAGAGTCTATTCTAAGCGCGCGCGAAAACACACACACACACACACACACACACACACACACACACACACACACACACACACACACACAACACACACACACACAGGCACAGGCACCCGCACACACAAGCACTCTGGCTATATTTTACTCATCAGTAGTGTGCTTGCTTTGGAAACACGTGGCTTTTGTTGTTGTTTGTTTTGTTTCTGTTTGTTGCATGCATAAGCATTTTTGGTTTACTGCCATTGTGATATTTGTTAAATGTTGTTTCATTGATCGGGGTTTTGAAACTTTTGTTTGTTTGTTTTGTTTGTTTAATTAATCCCTTAGCAAGGACTAGTTGTTGGACAGGTTTTGACAGAACCTAAACTACAATCCTTCTAAAATAAAGCTTTCGATCTCTCTCTCTCTCTCTCTCTCTCTCTCTCTCTCTCTCTCTCTCTCTGTTATCCTTTTCATTTCCGTTGCAGTCGCTGTCTCTTTTTACATGTGTTATTATTATTATTATTCCATTACCCTCGTAAAAAATTAATTCTCTCTCTCTCTCTCTCTCTCTCTCTCTCTCTCTCCATCCTTCCTTTTCATTTCCGTTGCAGTCGCTGTCTCTTTGTACATGTGTTATTATTATTATTATTCCATTACCCTCTAAAAAATTTATCTCTCTCTCTCTCTCTCTCTCTCTCTCTCTCGCTGATGTAAAAGTATTGTATTGACTATATTCCATTACCCTCGTAAAAAATTAAATTAATAACGTCCTCATCCCAACCCCCACCTCCACTCCACCCCACCCCCTCTCTCTCTCTCTTTTCTCCCACACCCGTCTTTCTCAGCAAAGCCACCTCAAGAGCGGTTCCATAGTATGACGTCAGCGCTTACTCAGATGGAGGCAACGCTTGCATCATGGGACGGCCTCGTCATCATCTATGTGAGTCAGCGGTTTGTTGAACAAGCAGTCAACACAATAGCAACGTATACCACGTCAGCATCTCAAAGCGGGGCCATAAATTGTCACAGACAGTTTTACTGATTGTCAACTTGTTTGTCACACGTCGTCGTCACAGTGGGGAGTCTTCAGTAAAGAAACATTCGGGTCTTTCCTGACTTCGTGGTGGAAAGCTAGCTACGCCAGAGTGATTCTACCCGAGCTGTTGATTTGATTTTTAACGTTGGTTTAAAACACAGTCAGTCTCGCTCTAAGGACTGGATTCTGCATGAGTCCTGTCCATCATCCTGTGACTATGGAGAGGGGAGTTGGTGACCTTGGTGACCTCCCAAACTGGGATTCGAACCTTCAACCTCTCGACATGTTAACCTCAGGACTACTCTGCTTCCTTGTGATAATATTTGTCCGTTGTGTGTGTGTGTGTGTGTGTGTGTGTGTGTGTGTGTGTGTGTGTGTGTGTGTGTGTGTGTGTGTGTGTGTTGTGTTCGTGTGTGTGCGTGCGTGCGTGTTGCATGCGTTGAATCTGGAAAATATGTGCATTTCAGTAAAGAACGTGTAAACGCTTAGGGCCTGTGCTGGTTAGGCGCTCTAGGTATCCATTATTATTATTATACAATCAAAGTGAAATCGACACTTCCACTATCTTAAACTCCACCATAGAATGCAGCCATCATGGACGGTCTGTTTAAACGTGTTTAACGCCGAGTTGTCTCCGAAGAGGTACTGGCGGAGACCGACATCCCAATATTTCAATAAAGAAATAAGGTGTTCAATAAAGAAATAAGGTGGGGAAAGAGGGAGACTACCTAACGGGTGTTCAGTAAAGGAATGAGATGTTCAATAAAGAAATAAGGTGTTCAATAATGAAATAAGGTGGGGAAAGAGGGAGACTACCTAACAGGTGTTCAATAAAGAAATAAGGTGGGGAAAGAGGGAGACTACCTAACAGGTGTTCAGTAAAGAAATAAGGTGGGGAAAGAGGGAGAAAAAAAGGTGGGGAAAGAGGGAGACTACCTGATAGGTGTTCAATAAAGAAATAAGGTGTTCAATAAAGAAATAAGGTGGGGAAAGAGGGAGACTACCTGACAGGTGTTCAATAAAGAAATAAAGTGGGGAAAGAGGGAGACTATCTAACAGGTGTTCAATAAAGAAATAAGGTGTTCAATAAAGAAATAAGGTGGGGAAAGAGGGAGACTACATAAACAGGTGTTCAATAAAGAAATAAGGTGTTCAATAAAGAAATTAGGTGGGGAATGAGGGAGACTACCTGACAGGTGTTCAATACAGAAATGAGGTGTTCAATAAAGAAATAAGGTGTTCAATAAAGAAATAAGGTGGGGAAAGACGGAGACTACCTAACAGGTGTTCAATAAAGAAATAAGGTGGGGAAAGAGGGAGACTAACAGGTGTTCAATAAAGAAATAAGGTGTTCAATAAAGAAACAAGGAGTTCAATAAAAATTAAATAAGGTGGGGACAGAGAGAGACTACATAACAGGTGTTCAATAAAGAAATAATGTGTTCAATAAAGAAATAAGGTGTTCAATAAAGAAATAAGGTGGGGAAAGTGGGAGACTACATAAACAGGTGTTCAATAAAGAAATAAGGTGTTCAATAAAGAAATAAAGTGGGGAAGGAGGGAGACTACATAAACAGGTGTTCAATAAAGAAATAAGGTGGGGAAAGGGAGACACAGGTGTTCAATAAAATAAGGTGTTCAATAAAGAAATAAGGTGGGAAAGGAGATACAACAGGGTTAAAAAGAAAAAGGGGAAAGGGGAGACTACATAAACAGGTGTTCAATAAAGAAATAAGGTGGGGAAAGGGGGAGACCACATAAACAGGTGTTCAATAAAGAAATAAGGTGTTCAATAAAGAAATAAGGTGGGGAAAGAGGGAGACTACCTAACAGGTGTTCAATAAACAAATAAGGTGTTCAATACAGAAATAAGGTGTTCAATAAAGAAATAAGGTGGGGAAAGAGGGAGACTACTTAACGCTACACTCTCGAGCCTCCAGAATGACTCCAGCGTTAAGATGGGGCAGCGATGGGAGTCATTGTAATGTTTCATTAATTGTGAGACTGTAACACACACACACACACACACAAACACACACACACACACACACACACACACACACACACACACAAGCACACAAACATACACACACGCGCGCGCGCACACAATGAAATAACGCACACACGCGCGCACGCACACACGCACACACCACACACACACACACACACACACACACGACACATACTACGCCACGCACGCACGCACGCACCACGCACCACGCACGCACACACACACACACACACACACACACCACACACACACACTTACGAACCTAACAGACACCCCTCCCCCCCTCCCCCCCGCCCCCCACACCTCACCCCACTCACAACAACACGTTCAGGCTGTATACACACACACACACACACACACACACACACACACACACACACACACACACACACACACACACACACATACAAACACACACACACACTGACCTGTCTCAAAGGGCGCGGGCTGGCGGTCCGGAGGGATGCCGTCGTCCTCCAGGCTGACCCCACGTTCGTGATGACCCAGCTCCTTCCCCTCCTCCCCCTCGGCCTCCCTGCCCGTCGTCACGTACTCCGGGCCGTCCGCGCCCCCTCCGGACCCTCCGGAACTCCTGGGGTCGTAGTCGCCTTCAGCAGCAGGTCCGGCACCGGCTTGGCCGGGGCTGTCGCGGCCGAGGAACACTCCTGGGCTCCCGTCGCGCAATGTGGTGGTCGTCGTGGCGGAGGAGGTGGCAGTATCGGGAAGGTCGAATCCGGTGTCCGCGCCGCCGGCGTCGCGTGAGAAATCGCCGCTGTCGTAGTAGTCGCCGCCGGCGGGAGCGGCAGGGGAAACTCCTCCGGTCGCGGTCGGCGCTGGTGTCGAAGGTCACGTCCGTGGCCGCGCGCGCGGCGTCCAGAATCTTCTCCAGGTTGACGTCGTCCGCTGCCGCATCTTCAAAGCCACCTCCACCCCTTCCCGGCAGGGAGAAGGCGGAAGAGGAGGAGGAGGCTGGCGAGGTACCCCCGGCGTCCAGCTGGTTCAGATCCAAGACGGCGGAACCTGCCCCGGACGGGAGAGCGACCCCCAGCGCGTCGCCAACAGGTGGCGAGAGCTCCAGGCCGTGCTCCAGAAGATCCCCTCCCTGGCTGAGGGCTTTCAGGGCGTCGACGGCCTGGTCCACGGTCGCCACCACCTCGTCCTCTTGCTGCAGTCCGGTGTCCACCCTGTCGGCCAGGTCTGCCGAAGGCCCGGAAGGATCTGACGACAAACCTGAAGTCCCAGCGTCAGCGTCAGAGTCAGTGCCTGCAGCGTTGGCAGAAGGATCCTTCAGACGAGAGTCCGCTGATCTCGAGAGAGAGGGAAGAGGAGGAGGGGGAGGAAAGCGACGGGATGAAAGCGGAGAGGCCGGACTTGCCGTCGGCGCGCCGTCCGTGGAGTTGGCTGGGGAGGCTGATCCGGTGCTGGTGGGGATGTATCCTGGCTGAAGATCGCCTGAAGGTGAGCTCTCTTCCGCCGAGGCGTCTTTGCCGCCGACTCCTGCACGGTTTCCACCTCCTCCTCCTCCTCCTCCTCCTTTTCCTCCTCTTCTTCGTCCTCCTCCTCCTCTTCCTCCGCCTCCTCCTCCTTCACCTTTTCCTCCGTCTTCATCAACACCGGCTTTGGCCGACGCCCCACCGTCGCCATCCTCTTCCGCGAAACGGTCGCTAGGTTTCCCAGCGACGAGTCGCGCCGGGCTGTGTCCGGACGCGGAGCTCGGCACTGACCCACGGCTCTTCTCCGAAGGGCTTCCCTCGCCCCCGCTGGACTTGGATTCCGGGACAGCTCGGCTGGACGCCGACACGCCCGGCTGCGTGGCTGTGGGAGAAGAAGGAGAAGAAGAAGAAGAGGAAGAAGAAGAAGAAGAAGGAGGAGGGGGGGCTTCCAGGAAAGGGGCCGTGTCATCGAAGTGAGGTCGCTTCCTCTCCGTAGGCTCGGCGCGGTCGCTGGCCTGCTTCTGGTTCTGCTTCTGCTTCTGGTTCCGGTTCCGGTCTTGGTCCCGGTCAGGATGCTGGTACCGCGCGCCCCCGTCCCACTTGTTTTTGAGCCCCTCCCGCGGGCTGGGGAAGGTGGCGGAGGTGGGGGAGGCGTGTCCGGGCATGGGGGGTAGGGAGGAGGGCCTCTCCCAGTCCAGCAGTCCCTGGCCGTTGACGCTGGGGCCGAGGCGACGCGAGGAGAGTGAGCGCGGGCCGAAGATGGACTTGAGCCTGGGTCGCCTCTCGTCCTGGCTCGTCTGGGGACCTCGAGGCGGTGGGAGTTGACCTGGAGCACGGTGCCAAGCTACGTGTGATACAGCGCAACAACACCGGGTAGGTAGGTAGGTAGGTAGGTAGGTATGTAGGCAGGGCGCTGACACACACGCGCGCGCATGTACGCGCAGCCGCGCGCGCGCGCACGCACGCACGCACGCACGCACGCACACACACACACACACACACACACACACCAACACAAACACACACACACACACACACACCTACCCCACACATGCTTGCATAGATAGATGCACGCACGCACGCACGCACGCACGCACGCACGCACGCACTCACACACACACACACACACACACCTCCCCCCACACACACACTCTCCCCCACACACACACACACACCCATCCCCCCCCACACACCACCACACACACACACACACACACACACTCCCTACATCCCAGCCCCAGCCCCCACCCCTCCCCCCACCCCCACCTGCACACACACAACCTCTCCCTCACCCCCTTCCGCTCACCTTGACTCTTGGCGTAGGCGACACGCTTCTGCTCGTCCGTGGCGAGGTCCAGCTGGATGGGGCTGTTGACGTCGGGCAGGGACGTCTTGGTGATGGGCTTCTCGAACGTGCTGGGCGCGTCCAGCGAGTACTTGCGGGCCGTCTCCGTGTCGAAGAGCGAGGAGAAGCGATCCCGGCCCCGCCGCTCGAAGGCGTCCTCCTGGGGCCTCGTCAACGACACGCCCTTGGACGTGGGCACTGGGTTGAGGCGGATGGAGGAGAACGGGTGGTTCCTCGCCAGGCTCGGGTACGAAGACCCCTTCCTCGAGATCCCACCACCACCACCACCACCGTCGCCGCCGCCGCCCCCGCCGCCGCCTCCGCCACCAACGGAGGACGAGAACGGTTCGAACCGCCCAGAGCCGCCACCGCCGCCTCCTCCTCTACCGGAAGCGAAGTTCTGTCTGTCCAGGAAGCCGAGGGTGGAGGGCGAGGAGAGTCCGCTGCCGAACACCTGCGAGAAGGGGCTGCTGCTGCTGCTGGCGGGGTATATTCCGTAGCTGCCCCCGTAGCCGCCCCCGTAGCCGGCCCCGTAGCCTCCTCCTGGCTTGGGCAGCATGGACAGCGAGTTCCTCGGTGCGGACCCGGTGCCTGGCAGAGCGGTGATGAGCTGGCCTCTCCTCAGCATGTCCTGCTGGTTGGTGGGGAAGAAGGGCGACTGGCAGTGCACGCAGTAGCGGAGGCAGGCAACCACGATCACCAGCACCAGCACGCGCGTCCTCAGAGCCATCGCGGAACACCCTGCCGCCGCTGCTTCTCCACGGGTCACGCTACGGGGCTGTGCTCCACCCCCACCCCAGCGCCCGTGACGGCGTGGATTATGAGGTCCTCCGCGCCGGAAGATGCTGAGGGTGGAAGGTGATGGTGTATCGACTCTCTCCGCTACCCCAAGGAGCTGTCCAGTAAAGCCGCAAAACTGACGCCCCCTGCACTTACTTCTTTCTCCGCGCCCGAAGACTCTGTCAAGACCCTCTTGCTCGTGAAGGTCAGCGGAACTGGTATGGAGGTCTCCGCGCTGGAACTAGTAGTCGAGTGCGATGTGATGGTACTGGTTAAAGCAAAACAAAACGGTCGTCACGCTCTCAGGCCCTGTGAAGGCGCTCGTGGGGAAATCTCCGCGCTGTGAAGGTACTGATGAAGCGGTCTTCACATTCGAAGGCGCTGTGAAGGCACTGATCAAGCGGTCTTCACATTCGAAGGCTCTGTGAAGGCACTGATGAAGCGGTCTTCACGTTCGAAGGCTCTGTGAAGGCACTGATGAAGCGGTCTTCACATTCGAAGGCTCTGTGAAGGCACTGATGAAGGGGTCTTCACATTCGAAGGCTCTGTGAAGGCACTGATGAAGAGGTCTTCACGATAGAAGGCGCTGTGAAGGCACTGATGAAGAGGTCTTCACGGCAGAAGGCGCTGTGAAGGCACTGGTGACGAAATCTCCGCTCTAGAACGCACTGTTAGAGAGGTCTTAACGTTAGAGGGCGCTTCGAAGGCACTGGTGAAGAAATCTCCGAGCTATAGTGCACTGACACTGCCTGAAGGCTCTGGTGAAAAATTAATGTACGTCTTCACGCTACTAAGGCGTCGCTGTGATTGTGAAGGAAGATACTGTCGTTCCGCTCACTCAGGTACTGTCGTTCTTCTCACTCGGGTACTGTCGTTCTTCTCACTCAGGTACTGTTGTTCTTTTCACTCACCGCGCTCGGAGGCGCTGTGAAGCTGAAGAGTTCCCACGATGACTCGCTTTCCGTTTCCTCTCTGCCTCACCTCCTCTCTGTGACGTGACCGAGGCTTTATGCAGGGCAGCCAGAAACGAGGATCGACCGAGTGGGACGGGGCGGGTCCCCGAGGCAGGAAAAGGGGCGGGGACAGTGGTTACAGACAGCCTTTAAAGGGCAGTTTACACCCGAACGCATCCAGGTTTTTTGACAGGTCGCCTTCATGAAAGCGTCACATAAATTGTTCGTACGATTCAGTGGCAAAACTGAATCGGTCGCCAGAGGTGACGGATTTGGCGTAGGTGATTTTCAGTCACAGGCAAAGTGACTTACTTTGGTTAGTGGGCTGATTTTTTTTTTATTTTTTTTTTATTCTTACGGGCAGGGGATGAGGGTGAGAGTGGGGCGTTAAAGCGGATTAAGAGTTTCGCTTTGGGCATACGTAATGTCCAAACAGTTGTGGAAATTTCAAAAAATGTCCACCACTATTTGGACATCACGTATGCCCAAAGTTTACGTTTTTCGGCCTACACCTGTTGGGGAGAGAGAGAGCATTCATGAGAGGTCTAGGCAAGAGAAGGAGGCACTGGTTGGGTGGGTGAAAAGACTAGGGCCAAGTGTCTTGTTTTTACCGCTTTATATGCTGCAGCGTCGTAGTTGGATAATGTCTTATGTAAGCTGGACGTCTGAAACAATGGGCGACTTAGCTGCGGATCGCCCCGCTTGGTGGCATATTTGACAAAGCTGAAGTCAGCTGCAAATGATCTCCCCTACACTAGCCAGGTGGCGCTGGGCCTATTTGGGCAGTGCAATGCTCAAGCCAGCAAAGTCGCTCATTGTATTGTGAGCCTGTTTGGCCTAGCGGTAAGGCATTAGCTGGGTAAGCGGGCGGACCTCGGTTCCGGCGATTCCCTGCTTCGGCTCTCCTTTCTCTTCAAAAGTTGTGGTCTGTGGACATTGTCTTTGACTTTGCCCGTCACAATGACTGAAATATTAAAATGACTCTCCTCGCTGCCCAAAGTCTCAATGCCGCAGTAATCCTTCTAGTGGTGACAGTACATGTAGCGTTAGAGAAGGAGAGACA
>JABMCL010001655.1:480000-492500 GCA_018857735.1 Alviniconcha marisindica
AGATTGCTTATGTAGCATCAACAGAGGAGTTAATTAGCGTTCGAAAGACATCACACAAACACTCCAACAAAGACTTGAGTCATCTGTGGTAACTCTTACCTGGCATGCAAGTAAAAATAAGGTACAAAATCTCCACCAAAGGTACATCCCCACCAGTGGAGTTTGTGTACCTTGTATTTACAGTCTGCATTCCAGATGAGAATTACCATAGGTGACTCAGGTCTTTGTTGTGATTGCGTTACATGTTTCAAGTGCTAATTAGCTCCCTTGTTTGTCAAACTTCATACAGGTTTTGGCTTATACACATGCAGACAGAAGCATTGATCACACTAGACATTTTTCAGTCTGGTGTGACATAATTATGTAGGGTGGTGAATGTGGTTTTTAAATACAGAAACCGGTCAGGCAGTCACTGTAACTGATCAAATCCACAGCCATCAGTTCTACTACTAGCAAACACTCTGTTCCCTTCCCTACTTGCAAGACACCACATACATACACATATGCATTCTGGACGCTTGCATGCACGCACGCACACACACACACACACACACTATCTCTCTGTGCTGCATTATTTTGATTTTTTTTTTTTTTAGCAGTCAAACAAAATAACAGCCAATAGGTCTAACTAATTGCTGTTTTTTTTCTCTTCTGGTATATATATATATATATATATATATATATAATTATACGCTAATCTTAACCAGCAAAATACTGGAAATTACTGAGCGGCCAGAAATCACACATGGGTCCAGAGAGCTTATTGTCCTCAGCGAAGGGACTAGACACTCAGTCCAGCGTCCCCACCAGAAGATACAGTTTATTGCTCTGAGCCAGAACTCGACCCCTGCATGTCACTACAGTCGCACCGCTCTATCACCCCAATATAACTGCGCTGGTTGACTGGGCGTAAAACACCAATTTACTTTACGCACCCCTCTGTTAAAACCACCCTAATGATGAGTGGTCCCTTGTGAGTGATAGGTTCATCTAGTACCGGCCGGTTGAACATTCTTTGGGGTTTGTGGGCCTGTCACGCTATATGGGCAGTTAGTTGACTGTGTGTGGCAGATCAAGGTGATGCAGGTGCCTGATGGGCACACAGTCGGCGGTGTGTAGTTGGAAGATGATGATCTGCGGTGTTTTATCGACTTTCGACTCAAATGTGGGACAATCTCTTCAAAAGTTATGGGTTGTATTGAACTCTGTCTTGTGACATCCACGGTCGACTCATGTAGTACACACGATGGGATGATTCACCCAGATATAACCATCACGCATCTGTCAGCAGAAGTTGAATTGTTGGCATTGAATCAAATCAGGTTTGGCATTAATTTTTGTAAGAATGTACGAGACATCTAGTGGTGCCAGTGCATATTTATATATTATGTATTTCAAATTACAGGTTAGTGGACAACAGACTGAGTGGGTAAAGGGAAATAAACTCATGATTCTGCAAAGCATGTACTCTTTCAGTGTGTGTTGATGTACGTCTGAGTGAGACTTTCTAAATATATAAAACCAGAAGAATATGGCTGGCTGTTTAAAATGTTCTCTAGATTTCAGTTTTTTTTTGTTCCGTTTTTAAATGTGTATCTAAACAAAGTTTCAAGACAAGAATCTCTCCTGGATTGACAAATGTGTTAATGTTGTAGATATTGTTTACACATTTCATCAAAAATGACAATTTGCAATAGTGTTTCACCTGGACATTAGCTCACCAGCATGGCTTACTCTGCACACATACACCTTGGTGAAGCTGAAGTGACGGTTTGCAATAATAAATCACAGGCAGATGTGGGTGGGTGCTCTTGTGCGTAACACAAGCCATATCAGTTAGAAAATGGTCTGATGCAACACTTTATCATTAGCAATTGTCCAGTCAAGCACTTGACCTGTAAGCATTTGTCTGTTCCTTGCATGTGTACATGTGCTACCAAAAGCCATATTATCCTGACGCAACACTTCACTGGCAAGCAATTGTCCAAAGAGCATTTGTCCTTTACTTGTATGTGCATGTATGGAGACAGATCAAGATGTTTTAACGGCAAAGATGAGGGGCCTAAACCAAGCGGACCAAACCTTAGAAATGCTGAAAAACACTATCAGATCACCAAGTGATGGCATTGCTTCCCGGTTCTTTTTTGTTCTTTTTTAATGCTTGGGAAAAATATGGTTTCAATTTCTCTGTGATGTAATCATGCATATTTGTAATATGTGTTGAATAAACTGGGCCTCCAAAGGTGAGGGAAAAAATCTAAAAACCTACCAACAATAATTATGTTGAAGCAGCATGTACACCTGCAAAAGGAACGGATGTGGTGAAAATCATTTAGGAAAAAGCTTATGTTGAGTCAGCGTGGCTCCTTGGGGCTAATGGCAATACTGTATGTGTTTCTTTAACTCGTGCGGGAGTTTCCAACTGTGGTGGTGATTTTGTGAAGCATTATTATTAGAATAGTGTATATTCTGTTGGTTTCAGCAAAGTTTATTTACATTCATGAAGATATGAACATTCAAAATCATTGTATGAGCATTAAACAAGCTAGGCTTATAGTAAATGCTCACAAACATAATTCACTAAATTCATTTCATTTTTTAAACTGAAATGTGTGTATATATATAATTTTGCCATATTTATCCTTCCCACTTGTACAATTTTCTAGAAAAGCATAGGATAGTAATTTTGAATTATGTGCTCCTGTAGAAGAAGAGCTTTCTGTATGTTTGTAGGTCTGAAATGCCTTTTTTTAAAACTGAAATGTGTGTGTATATATATAATTTTTATTGCTCAGATTTGTGTGGCTTTGAAATTTGTGCAGCTTTGAAAATTGAATCTGCCTCTTGCACACCCAATCAGCATTACACAAACAGAATTATGAAATAACATACCATCTTTTTAAGTTATATATAATATACACTTGCTTGTGTTTGTACAATGGCTGGTATTGGCAGCTTTGAATTGCACCAATTTCCTTGTCACAACTTGTACATGCAGTCATCAGTGTTGGGAGTGAGGAATTAAGTGTGTATACATCATGCCGAGATAACCCCATGCAGGTGACAGATAATTAAAATCCAATTACACTAATTTACAATCTGAAACCAGTTTCATCTAAAAAGAAAAACTTTTTTTTGAAGGACGTTTTGAAATGTTTTGATCAACATGTGGAACATGCAGAATTCTTGAGTCAGAAGAGGAGCAGAGCTAACTTGATGGAGCATACATGATCAGACAGATAAATGGGGGCTGGATGAGAGTAAAAGGAGTTACAAACAGCTGATAACTTGTACTCATTTTGCCAGTACATCTTGCACTTTTTGAGGCACGCTGTGGCCAAAGTGAAAATGCAACTAAAAGCTGATCCACTCTTAATATGAATAAATATAAAAAAAATATATTTATTTGTGAAACACAAAGGCCTATTTGCTGAATGATTTTTCCCCCATTAAAAAGTATTTTATCTTAATGTGTTTTTGTCATTTGCCACTGTCAGTGTTCTGATAAATTTGGAAATAATTTCTCTCTTGAAATATCTTGTGTTGTAGTCACCACACCCTTTGATGAAACCAATCCACTTTCGAACAATGGCACATATAATACAAGTTGTTTATGTCTCCTGAAGTAACAATGGCACATATAATACAAGTTGTTTATGTCTCCTGAAGTATCTTGTACAGCACTGTACTTACAGTCACCACACCTTCTGATGTAACCAATCCACTTTTGAACAATGGCATATGCCCAGCACATATAATACAAGTTGTTTATGTCTCTTGAAGTATCTTGTACAGCACTGTACATAATCACCATACCTTTTGATGTAACCAATCCACTTTCAAACAATAGCATATACCCAGTGCATGTAATACAATTTGTTTATGTCTCTTGAAGTATCTTGTGTTGTGCAGCACAGTATATAGTTACCACCTTTTGATGTAACCAACTGGAATCCACTTTCCAACAATGGCATATGCCCAGCACATATAACAGAAGTTGCTATGGGAACACTGTCCACGACATCACCACTGAACATCTCGTGGTGTCATGTACAATGTAAGATTCCACCTTGCTCAGTTCTCTTCCTACACGTCTTATTAGTATATTACCAATGACAATTGCGTATCACATAATAGGCATTCTTGGTAAGCCAAGCCTACGAAGACCATGTAATGCATAAAGCATTTGAACCAATATACCGAATATACTAAAAGCACAGTCATATTGCCATATTTATCCTTCACGTTAGTATCTCATGAATGGTGACGTTATAGCATTTCCTAGCTCCAAAGGGGTAATAATAATGCTACCAATACCATGACTTCTTTGCTGCTGGTGTCTCCCACTCAAGTGACACACAATCACCTTTCCCTCAAGCAATGCACAAACTTGTGGCAGCACAAGCTACACATCAAGGCAACATCTTACACGTGTATTTGGCACATGCCCTTGCTCAAAAGTGGATCCGGTCCTTTAGGTCCTCCATTGCAACACGGCTTACTTCCCTGGTAAGGAGGTCCAGGGTTCTTCCCAAACAGCACATTAGCGGTCCACACAAATAAAGGATAGAAACATTCATCATTGTGTTCTTCTCATTTGACTGAATCCAGCTTAAATATGAGTAACAACTAACATTATACTGGCAATGAGGATGGGACTGGCAATTTTCTGAAATTCTGCATTGTGTTGTGTAATGTATGCTCTGCAACATGCAAAATCCACCTTTGGATCCACTCATGTGGCTGTCCTGTCCAAGACATGCTGGGTGTAAGGGGGCTGGGGAAATGCCTGGAGGAGAGGTAGCACTCAATCTTTCTTGAAAGGACACAGTAGGGTCATCAATCGGACAAACATTGGAACCATTTCAAAGGCAACACTAGGAAAAACTTAGACAAGGTGGAGCACAGAATTATATGGGCTTTTCTGAGTGCACAGACCATCTTGAACTGAACTGCAACAAGTAGCATTGCTTGTTCTATATTCTTAAGCAGGGACATACCCAGAAAATGTAAGCAGCACATAAAAAAATAAAAGGGCAGTCTTAAACATCTCTAATTGGGGAACAAATAATTCTCAACAGTTTAGTTTTTTTTATATTATTAAATAACAGCGTAAGCTTGTGCCCAATTACGTAGTTCAGCAGAGCTCAGCTGTGAAGACCAGTTATACATCATTGATACATACCTGCTACTCACAGCCAAACATCAATAACCGTGCACATGCCATGATCAAGTCGACTCTACCATGCCATCATTTGTGAAACAGACATTATCTCCCTTCAGTGGCCAAGCACAATCTAGGTCAGTAGGTATACCAAGAAAACATGGACAATGCCACTTCAGACTGGATGCAATCTGTCTCAACGCTTCTGTTCTCACATCACCCATTCTGTGTGTGTAGCCCTTAAGAAATGTTTTACTTGCGTGGTTGTGGTTGCCAAGATCTTTTTTAATAAAAGGGTATCTTTTGCTGGTGAATAAGTAAACACGAAGCAGTCATACTCATGGTATAAAAGCACAAACAATTTACAGTCAACAAGACAGACGACAACAAAGCATGACAAAACGAAGAGGAAACAATTAACAAATGCTGAGTTTACCACTTTAATCAGGACGCCAAATCCAGGGTTCTTCTTCAAGCAGAGCACAAGACCAGCACAATGCAAGTTACTGGACTATGATGTTAAAAGGTGGTTGTATTTTTAATAGGCAATAATTAAAACTGGATTCCAGTACAGCCCAAATGTTCACTAACTGCCACAGCCAAGAATGTTATCAATTTATTCACCCATCACCACCAGTTCACTCAAAGATGGGCAAGCCAACAACAAATCATATGCACTGTCAGATCATCCACTGTGCATGTTCAAGTTCACAATTCCACTTTGACAAAGGCAGCATAACGGCTTGTGGCATTAAAACACTAACAGATACCACATAAAAGTCATAAAATAAACAGCAAGCCAACTGTGGCTATTCCCAAATACCCATAGGAAGAAAAACACAAGTGGGAAGATTTGCGGGGGGGAACAGATGGATGAAGGTGCAAAATAATCTCATTGCAAAGACTCTAAATTCACAAATGCCAACATCTTCAGGGCCTAGATTATCTTGGTCCCATCCACAAGAAACATCAGTCTTTGCAGTAGCACCTAGAACACAGGACTGTGACCAAAAAAACTGTGGGATCTTAGCAATAACACTTTCAGTTGTAAAGATAATATGATCATCAAAAGCTCACTTTCTGAATCAAATAACACCAACAGAAAAAAAATGATCAAGCCATTGCAGTCACATGCCAATGACGGACGATGAAAAAGATTAAGATGACGGAAAATGAAACTGACAATGGGAAAAAAGTAAATGCCAAGAAAATTGAAATTGATAATGGGGGAAAAAACAGTAAATACCAAGAAAAAAAGGAACTATTAAACTATTAAAAAAAATCAAAGTTGAAAGTACACACACTGGCATATCATAGCACAACTAATAACTAAATAAGCATATACAGGTCCAATGAATACAAAAAGAGAAAAATTATGTGTAATAAAACTGATGCATGTCATTTATACAATGCAGCTTTATGTCCAACAGTCAATGTAATGTCCAGAATAGAAAAGGGTCCCCCCACCCCTCCCACAGCACTTTTCCAGGCAAATTTGGGGGGGGGGGGGAAGAATACAGATAACACATTTTTTGCAATTTTAACAGCAGCTTTACATAAAGCTTTCACCTGTAAGAAAATAAACCCAATTTCATAGACAATGCTGTCACATAACTTGTCGGTCACAGGTCATACCTGTCCATTCAATCAGCTGTCTGAACTGCACCACCAACCTGTACAGCTCCATTCTGCCCAACCCCAAACTAGTTTTGCATAGCTCCTTACATTGTTTTTGAACAGTTCCCCCACTCTACCTAGTTCTAAACAGTGACCCTACTCTATGCAACGATTTTGTTCAGGGTGAGTCTATGAAAGAGAATTGTCCTGCCATGAAGACTTTTTACGTCTTGAAGGACACCTGGAGGGGACGCCCCTGGAAGTAAAAGCCATGAAGGTGGTTGATGGCATTCTGGGCCTCCTGGTAGTTGGTCATGGTCACGAAGCCATAGCCTTTGCAAATCCCCTTGCCGGGCTCCATGATGACATTCACCTTCTGGACAGTGCCAAACGGGGAGAAGAGTTGCCATAGGGTGCGTTCAGTGGCGTTGTTGCCAATGTTGTAGCAGAAAATTGCATATCCCGACTGCAAAACATTAATGAAACATTTGGCCTTTTATTAAAAGCTGTATGCTTCAAGCTGCTGAACAGTCATGACAAAAATACAAAGCCTCAAAAACGTATGTAATGATGTATACTTCTGACCCCCCCCCCCCCCCCCCAATCTATACTCATTAAAAGCTAGGTCAGGAAATATTAACAAATTCTCTCATGCACTCTGTGGGCTGCTACCAAACGCTTTCCATACATACTGCCTTTTGTTTGTAGCAATTAAAACCATGGTTTCTTCAAGGTGCTTCTACTCCAAACCATCTTACAATAAGCCTACGAATTGTATTTCAGATTCCATTCCGCTAGTCATGTGCTTTCACAAGTGTAACCGCTTCGCAAGGATATGTGTGCATTACACTTGACAAGCATTTGCTGGTTTATTTAAAAATGCAACCGACGCTGCCGAGAAAAAACAAAGCTCTCACCTGGTTGACATTCAGCCCAGTGTTCTGCATGTTGTAGTTGCCGGACATAGGGTTGTACCGGAACCTGTTGCCCTGGTTGCGCATGGGGCCTGGGCCGTGGCCAGGGAACATAGGGGTGGGGACATACTGGACATTAGGGGGTTTCATCTTCTTGCTGTTGTCATCGGCAAACTTGATGAGGATGGCTTCTGTGCACCCTTCAGGAGTGGTGCCACTCAGGGAGCGGATGGCAGCATCCGCCTCCCCCCGGGTGTTGTAGAGGACAAACCCTACCCGCTTAGACACCCCCGTATTGAGGTCCACCAACACCCTGGACTGGATGATCTTCCCATAGGGGTCAAACAGTTTGTTCAACTCCACCTCCGTCCAGGAAATGGGCAGGTTGCGAACATACAGGTTGGCGCCCTTGATGTTTTCCCCGCCCATGCGCGCCTTCGCCACCTTGATCCTCTTGTTTTGCAGCTGGAGGCCATTCAAGGTCTGGATCGCTCGGTCAGCATCAGAAGGGTGCTGGTAGTCTACAAACCCAAACCCATAGCTGTAGCCTGTAGCCTTGTCGCGGATGATCTTGGCCGACTTGATGGGGCCAATGCTAAGGAACATGGAGCGGTACTCCTCATCCGTCAGGGTCTGCGGGAGGTAGTTGATGATGAGGTTGGTGGGAGACTCCTCGCCCATGCCCTGCACACTCTGGTCGTCCATGTTGTGCTGTTTTGGCGTGTGTGTCGAGAGTACGGTGGCTGCGTGCCCTTACGCTGGTCTTCCCTTCCAGATCCATGGCAAGTAGTAAAGAAAAAAAACAAAACAAAAAAACTTTCAAAGAAAATAAAACCTGGCAAAGAAAAACAAAGTAGAATTAGAGCAATCGTCCATCACCATACCAGTGGATACCTTGAGAGTCAGTGCCTTGGTCCACCATGAAGAAAAAATATTTTCCAGCAGATGAATGGAAATGGGGGATTCAATTCAATAGGTAATGAAACTTCAAATGTGCATAGATACTACACAAATTAGAACTGATTTCTGAATAAATATGCCATTCAAATTTCACTACCAGCATCACCCAAATTTTCATGCAAACAGCAGGAAGATTTAGCAGCTAAAGAACAATAACACTGAATAAAAAGCTTTGTTCTCAGAGTTCAGTCAAGTAACTCAACTTTGGACTTCAGACCTACTTAAAATATTTCTGAGACTGTTTCCAATACTGAGTCACTGGGCCCCATAATTTCATAAAGTAAAAAAACAACAACAAAAAACAACCCAAAACACACCACACATTACAGGTGTAGTTAGCTCACTAAGTCAGTAAGTGTTGCCACCACCCGACTGATAACAAAGCACAATCAGGGGGATGCACTAGACTAAATAAACAAAATTGCATAAATATTCCATTTTTCAAAGATCAAATCCAAAGTTCTTTTATTTTTAAACACATTTTTGGAACAGCTAATGAGCTGCATAAATCGTCACTGTGCGCAAATTTGGGACACTCCCTTTGTCTTCACATACCTCACAGAGAACATGTCCATTAATTAATGAACTGCTGAACAGGTGTAACAACATACTTTCTAGCACTTTCCACTGTTTGATTGGTTATTCAATTTTTGCAGTGTGGCTGGTTCACCAGTTTCCTACTTCTGGTCATATTATTGCAGGCCACAGCAACAAGATGGCAAAGAACATACTATTTTTTTGTGTTCATGGGGGCTGAGCAAGAGTGAGAAGTGGACGAAAAACTACAAGCAGACACTCAACACCACAAGTACTCTGTCCATCAACCACATCGGCTGATGATCATGTCCTGAGCAAACTTGGCACTTAGTCATATGCCTTTCTACTTAGTGATGCGCCTTTTTTCTTCTAGTAGTCATCTGGCAAAGGTAACACAAACTGGTCAGTACCTGTGTGACCGTAATTTGTAATGCATACAATTGATTTTGAGATCCCCTTCCCCAAAAATGTTACCATTGAATGTGTCACAGTTCATTTCTCACTTTCTCAGTTTCTGTCAGAGAAAATAATTTTTCACAAAAGTTGAAACAAAAAGCAAAGTAAAAATAAATGTATAAATACAAACATGCATGTTATTAATGCTTGAACAGAAGACAGGACATGTCTGTCAGGGCTCTACATTGCAAGTCTTTCCATCTTTGGCCCACACTTGCAGTCCAGTATACTGCAAACTAAGGGTACAAGCATAAATTTAGCCTTCAGTTTTACATTGTATCCATCACTGTACCAGTACCAAATAACTGCCAATTCAGCATGATTTGTATATGAAAATGAAAATGAAATTAAAAACAAAAAACATTCCTTCAAGTCTTGATCCAAAACAGGTTTGTCTGCTTTGTGCTTTATGCCCAAGGCCTGCCACTCCAAAGTTCATCTCTCAGAGGGTTAAAAATCATGCAGGAATTTGCAAACAGCAAAATGAACACCCTTGAGAACTAGGTGTGATCACTGGAAGTAACTGTAGCACCAGTGACTTTGAAGATTCCAACATTTCAGATTTTTTTTATAACCCGACACATATTGAGTATTTCTTCCCCTACAATGAAGGTAAGTAAGGCCAGCAAGCGAATACATCACTGCAAACAAAAACTGAAATATAAACCAACTGTCCGTAGAGCCCTGACTAGAGCCAAACATTTTAACACAATAAAAGAAAACTGAAACTAGGCACTATTACATTATTATTAGTACTGCAGAAACAAATAAACTGACAAGGAGTTGAATAATAGCTCATAAATGTACACTTAATTTTCAACACATCTGACCAAACCTTTTGACACAAGTTCTATTTAAAGTCCATGAACATGTATACACAATCCCCCTCCCTCCCATAAGGTGATGCACCTCTGTCTAAAATATGAATCTGAATGAGGATGAAAATACACATATGAAAAAGTCAAATGTGCTATTTATACTTATAAAAAAATACACTTTTAACCATTCTAACTTCACACTCAACATCTTCTGTTTGTTTCTGGGTCTACAGCTAAGCTCCTGTGCACAGCATGTGTTCAAAACTTTACAAAAAAATCATTTTTGTTGTTGAACAGTGAAGTTTTAGTTTCAAAATGTTCTCAAGCTATTTCTGAAAAAAATGAACACAGTGCCAAAATTGCCAAGTTTGTAGCTGCATCATTTTGTAAATTTTTTGTGCCAGGTTTGTAACTGCATCATTTTGTTTATTTTTTCTTTTCCTGAAAAGAATTACTGTAAAGAACGTTTGTGTACCTTAAATTGCAGAAATGCACTGCAGTACCAGTCTTGTTCTGGGGGAAAGCATGCTCATGTACTCAAATAAAACTAGGAAAGTCATCTTGCAATTGTTATATTATTGTAAATATTCTTGTTTGAGTTATTAGCCAACAACATACACTGGGATTAACAAAAGATTCTATAGAAATAGCACACAATAATGATAAATAAAAGGGAAAAAATAAAGCACAATCAAAACAAAATCATTCCATAATAAAATTAAATATATAGCAATAAAAAAAATATCTTTTTACCTCCAACCTTATTAAGTGGGGTCAGGAAAAAAAAGATTCCGATCTGCTCAGCGAGTGAAAAAACTGTATCATAAAAAAGAACGAATCATGAATAAATATAGATATATAATGTGATATAATCATATATATTTCTGCAGAATCAAAACAAAACATAACTCAGTACTGATAAAATCTAAAAAGATTTATCTCATCTAACAAAAATAATGCAAGGTCCTAATGTTCAAAAATGAAGCGCACACAGACCTAACTTCAGTATTGTTAGCCCTATAACTATCTACCAATTCTCCTTTGTCACTGTCATGTTAACTGGGCTGGTTAGAGGGTACAGGTTTCTGCTGAGGGTTGTTCACACACACAACCTGAGCACAGAAGAGCCTAGTCATCTCTTATCAACAAACTACAACTATTTTATTTTATTCTCAAACCACTGCCATGTTAACTGGGCCAGTTAGTGGGGACATGTTTCTGCTTAGGGTTGTTCACACACACAACCTGAGCACAGAAGAGCCTAGTCATCTCTTATAGACAAACTCCGCCTACAAGTACTACTGCTTTATTGACAATGTATTCTCAAACCACTTGACTTTAAAACTACAACTTATATTTTCACTTTCTTTTTTAGTTAAAAACTTTAACTTATAAGAGGGCCTACTGTTAATATTAGACATTTTTATGTAACACTAACAGTTACTAGTACTAACATCAAACAAAAATCTATTCAGTTAGCAGGGAACCAAGTGACAATTCAGATTTTTAGCCTAGAAAGCCTTCACTTCCACAGTATTACTACTGCAAGTTCCTGTTGTTTCAATGCTTTATAATCTTTTCTTATTAAAAATTGTGAGGCTAATTGGGTTTCACTTTCAGGCTAAATTTTATCAAAATTCCCATTTTGTAGCACTAACACAATCAACACATAAGTAACTATCACCAACAAAAGCAGGAACATGTGACGACATTAATCATTATCATCAAGCAGTTGGAATCTGCAAGATTCCAGTACTGAGTTACTCAAACTTCAAAGTGAGATTCCTAAAGTAAGCAGCAATTCCAGAAGTGCTCTTCCTCTTTCTAAAAATTGCCCTGCACTTAATTAACTGCCACTATATGATGGTGGAATATGGCAGGCCACCAAAAGATTGTCAAGAATTTCATGGGTTTAAAAGACTGACATCAGTTCAGTACTCAACTGCTTCATTCTTGAATGGCTTGTGCTCTCATTCTCAATCTCTATAAGTCTATCAATAATATATGTAACATGATGGTGGAACATGGGGCACC
>JABMCL010001655.1:497500-507500 GCA_018857735.1 Alviniconcha marisindica
AGCTGTGTCAGTGAAGGTCAGTCGAGGTGGCTGCCCCAGTCTCCCCGTCCCTAATAATCCGCACGGTCTTTGCGGACGTGAAGCAACATTGGAATCAAACTTGTCTAGATGTTTGTGCAGTAGACTCAGCATTCCCGTCTTCTGCAATTTTTGGTCAGTTGTTAGATTTTTATCTGGGAGGACTGACCTCCATCAAAGACGTGTCCCGGCTCAAACTCCAAGCACTGGTTTTACGACATCCTTCCTCCAACTCTGAAGAAAGGTGCCGGAAAACGATATCGGAGGGTGGCCCCGGATCAAACTTCAAGCACTGGTTTACGACATGGCTCCTGGAGGAAGGTGCCGGAAAGCGATGCTCGGAGTCAAACTCCAAGTACTGGTTTACGACATCCTTCCTTCCAACATTGCGGGTAGGTGCCGGAAAGCGATGCTCGGAGTGTGGCCCCGGCTCACACTCCAAGCACTGGTTTACGACATCCTCCTGGAGGAAGGTGCCGGAAAGCGATGCTCGGAGTGTGGCCCCGACTCAAACTCCTAGCACTGGTTTGCGACATCCTTCCTCCAACTTTGCAGGAAGGTGCCGGAAAGCGATGCTCGGAGTGTGGCACCGACTCAAACTCCTAGCACTGGTTTACGACATCCTCCTTCCAACTTTGCAGGAAGGTGCCGGAAAGCGATGCTCGGAGTGTGGCCCCGACTCAGACTCCTAGCACTGGTTTACGACATCCTTCCTCCAACTTTGAAGAAAGGTGCCGGAAAGCGATCGGAGTGTGGCCCCGGCTTAAACTCCAAGCACTGGTTTACGACATCCTCCTGGAGGAAGGTGCCGGAAAGCGATGCTCGGAGTGTGGCCCCGACTTTACTGGCTCAGTCGCAGGGTGAGGCAGACCAGTAGCGGTGGGGTGGAGGGGGGGGGGGGAGGGAGGTACGGTGGGGGGGGGGGGGGGAGGAGAGGGAGGGAGGCACGGGGTGGCGGGGTTGGGAAGGGGGGGAGGGGGGCAGCACCGTGTCAGGTCATGAATACGTGTATAAGTTCTCATGAACTTATGCGCTCGCTGTGGTGAGGGAGCCCAGACTGGCTGCCGCCATTCCTGTCGTCTGGTGCAAGACACCACCGCCGTCCCTGGGCACAGGCACTTAACTGGCAGTTAACTGTCAGTGTTCCTTCTCGGGCGGGCGGGGGGGGGGGGGGGGGGGGCGTGAGGGGGGGGGGGGGGGGGGGGGGAGGTGTCTGGTGTGACCGATAAACAGAAAAAAGAAGAAGAAAAAAGACCGTTGATGATGATGATAATAATAATAAGGAGGATTTCTAGAGCGCCTATCTACCACACAAGGTGGGAGCACAGGGCGCTTTACAATATCTCTAACCACACACACACACACACACACACACACACACACACACACACACCACACACACACCACACACACACACGCACACACACACACACACACACACACACACACACACACACACACACACACACACACACACACACACACACGCACACACACACACACACACACACACACACACCACACGCACACGCACCACACACACACACACACGCACACACGTACACACACCACACGCACACACACACACACACACACACACACACACACACACACACACACACACACACACACACACACACACACGCACGCACGCACGCACGCACGCACGCACGCACACACACAACACGTACACACACACACGTACACCACACACACACACGCGTACACACACACACACACATACACACACACACACACACGTACACACACACACACACACACACACACACACACACACACACACACACACACACACACACACACACACACACACACACACACGCACGCACGCACGCACGCACGCACGCACAAACGCACAAACGCACGCACGCACACGCACACTCACTCAGCGTCGGACGAGGGGATAGGCACGGCTGTGAAAAACAGTTTAGAAATAATTATCAAACAGCTAACAGTTAGGCTAACAGCTAGGCTAATCATAAAAAGGAACAGTCAACTAATTCAATTCTCTTACAGCTAGGCTAACCATAAAAAGGAACTGGTGTGACCGATAAGCAGAAAGAAGAGAGGGAAAAAAGACCGATTGTTGATTCAGCTAACAGCTAAGCTAACAGCTAGGCTAACAGATAACAGCTAGGCTAATCATAAAAAGGAACAGTCAACTGATTAAATTCTCTTACAGCTAGGCTAACCATAAAAAGGAATAGTCAAATGATTGAATTCTCGAACATTTTCTGGTGGCTGTACGACAATTCAATCGGTCGACTGTTCTTTTCAGTATGGTTAGCCTAGCTATTATGCTGTATCATCAGCCTTCTGAATGTTATATTCCAGCCACGAACTCCGATTTCACAATCGAAAACAATAAAAGAAGCTTTTTACGTGGGGAAAAAGGGAGACAGAAAGAAAGCAAAAAACAACAGCTAACCACATGTCTTTGCTTCTTCCTCCCCCCCCCCCTCCCCCCCCCCCTCCCGCCTCCCCCCCCCCCCTCCCCCTCCCCCCCCCCCCCCCCCACACACCCCCCAATCTCCCACTCTCCCTTCTTCCCAATTAATGAAATAATTATTGAAACTGCTCACAATAACGATCCACCGAGATTTGAACTCGCGATCGCTCAGAGGTGTTAGAGTCGAAAGTGCGATAACCATTAGACCGCAAAACTATCTGAAAAAAACGGGTAGTCGCAGCTGAGTTTATGTCACCTTCCGTAAACATGGTACTTAACGTCCACAGAAGGGACGGGGAGAAGAGAAGGGAAGGGGGTATGGAGGCGGGGGAAGAGGGAGATCATATACCTATCGCCACACTGTCAGTCACCACCACTGAGAATGACTCCCGCATGAAGAGGGGCAGCGATGAGAGCCATTTTAATGTTTCATTAATTGTGAGGGACAAAATCACAAGACAGTGTCCACAGACCACAAGTTTTGAAGGAAAAGAAGGGGGGAAAAAAAGGAGAGCCGAAGCGGATTCGAACCGAGGTCAGTCTCTCTGCTTACCAGCCTAACCAGTGAGGAATCCTCACACCAAGATTTATCTCAATATGATAGACACCAAGATTTATCTCAGTATGATAGACAGCGGGTCGAGCGCCAAATCATTCACGGCCGCTTTGACAGTGACGCGGACAGACAGACAGATAGAGGGCTGAGACTCTTCTTTATTTATAGGATCATTCCAGTTAGGTGACAGTGTGAGCCGGTTTGGCCTAGCGGTAAGGCGTTAGGCTGGTAAGTAGAGGGACGTCGGTTTCGAATCCGCTTCGGCTCTCCTTTCTCTTCAAAAAAAACTGTGGTCTGTGGACTCTGTCTTGTGACTTTGTCCCTCACAATTAATGAAACATTAAAATGGCTCTCACTGCTGCCCGTCTTAATGCAGGAGTCATTCTGCTGGTGACAGTGTCACAGTGTTACCGATAGGTATAATAGGTATAATAGTCTCCCTCTTCCCCCGCCTCCATAAACGACTTCCCCCTTCTCCCCGTCCCTAATAAGCCTTACGGTTTCTGTGGACGTTAAAGCACCATGTTTACCTAGGTGACAGTGTCGTGTTAGAGGTATTAGTCTTTCTCTTTCTCCTTCTCCCACACCTCCTGAGCGCTCTGTGCCTGGAAACGTGACTGACACGGCGCCGAACTGAGACTGCTAAGTAAAGTAAACCGTAAGTAAGGCTTATTAGGGACGGGGAGAAAGGGGGAAGAGGGTACGGAGGTGGGGGGGGGGGGAGGAGAGGGAGATTATATACCTATCGCTACATTGTCACCACCAGAATGACGGCTTCTGCATTAAGGTGGGCAGCGATGAGAGGCATTTTAACGTTTCATTAATTGTGAGGGACAAAGTCACAGGACAGTTGTCCACAAACCACAACCTTTTTGAAGAGAAAGGAGAGCCGAAGCAGTATCGAACCGAGGTCCTTCCGCTTACCAGCCTAACGCCTTACCGCTAGGCCAAACCGACTCACTGAGACCTATATAAGTCCACGCCTGCAGTCTAACAACTAATGTGAGCCGGTTTGGCCTAGCGGTAAGGCGTTAGGCTGGTAAGCAGAAGGACCTCGGTTCGATACCGCTTCGGCTCTCCTTTCTCTTCAAAAAGGTTGTGGTTTGTGGACACTGTCTTGTACTTTGTCCATCACTTCCTACTGAAACATTAAAATGGCTCTCATCGCTGCCCATCTTAATGCAGGAATCATTCTGGTGTGACAGTGTAGCGATAGGTATATAATCTCCCTCTTCCCCCATCTCCATACCCCCTTCCCCCCCTTCTCCCCGTCCCTAATAAGCCTTGCGGTTTCTGTGGACGTTAAGCACAATGTTTACTTACTTTCTAACAACTAACTGTCAGGACCACCGGAAGGTCTTCCGCCAAGGCTGGCTACGACATCATCCGCACTAGATCAGTGTTGCTTTACGTCCACGGAAACCATAAGGCTTATTAGGGACGGCGGGGAGCCCAGGACGGCCACCTCGACTTTCACACAGCTCCTGAGCTCTGTGTCTCTTCAACGTTGCTTTACGTCCACAGAGACCATAAGGACTATTAGGGACGGGGAGCCATGGACGGCAACCTCGACTTTCACACAGCCGGCTCCTGCTTGAGCTCTGTGTCTCTTCGACGTTGCTTTACGTCCACAGAGACCATAAGGCTTATTAGGGACGGGGAGCCCAGGACGGCCACCTCAGTCGACTTTCACACAGCTCCTGAGCTCTGTGTCTCTTCGACGTTGCTTTACGTCCACGGAAACCATAAGGCTTATTAGGGACGGTGGGGAGCCCAGGACGGCCACTTCGACTTTCACACAGCACCTGCGCTCTGTGTCTCTTCAACGTTGCTTTACGTCCACGGAAACCATAAGACTATTAGGGACGGTGGGGAGCCCAGGACGGCCACTTCGACTTTCACACAGCTCCTGAGCTCTGTGTCTCTTCGACGTTGCTTTACGTCCACGGAAACCATAAGGCTTATAGGACGGTGAGCCGGGACGGCCACCTCAGTCGACTTTCACACAGCACCTGCGTCTGTGTCTCTTCCGTGCTTTACGTCCACGGAAACCATAAGGCTTATTAGGGACGGGGAGCCCAGGACGGCAACTTCGACTTTCACACAGCACCTGCGCTCTGTGTCTCTTCGACGTTGCTTTACGTCACAGAGACCATAAGGACTATTAGGGACGGGGAGCCATGGACGGCAACCTCGACTTTCACACAGCCGGCTCCTGCTTGAGCTCTGTGTCCTTCGACGTTGCTTTACGTCCACAGAGACCATAAGGCTTATTAGGGACGGGGAGCCCAGGACCGGGCCCCCCTCGACTTTTTCACAGCTCCCGACTCTGTGGGCTCTTCAAGGGTTTCTTTTTGTCCCCGGAAACCAAAAAGGCTGGGGTTTGGGACGGGAAGGGCCCCGGACGGCCCCTTCGACCCTTTTACACAGCACCCCCGCGCTCTGGTTTTCTTCAAAAGTTGCTTTTCGTCCAAAAGAGACCATAAGGGGCCCATTAGGGACGGGGGGGGCCCCGGCGGCCCCCTCCCCCTTTCACACAGCCCCCTGCGGGTCGTGTCTCCCCCCTTTAAAGTTGCTTTTCGTCCACAGAGACCCCTAAGGCTTTAAGGGACGGGGAGCCCCGGGGCGGCCACCTCGACTTCGCACAGCCGGCTCCTGCTTGAGCTCTGGGGGCCATCCCACTGACCTGGGAAAAATTCCCTTTTTAAGCGCGCCTTTTCACCCGGGGGTTTGGCCCTTGTGTAATTAAATACATGGCCCCACCTTTTTTGTTCCACTGAGTGCCCCGGGCCCCCTTGAGTTGCCCCGGGGCCCCCCCCCATCCCTTCCCAATAGGGGCGGGGGGTTTTTGGGGGGGGGGGGGGGGGGGTGGGGGTTTAAGGGGGGGTTTAACCCCGGACAGAGGGACAAAGAGAGACAGAAGACAGAGAGAAACAAAAGGAAAGGAAAATGGGGAAAAGGGCGTAGAAAACGGGTGTGTGGGGTGTGTGATGTTGTGGGGGTGGTGGTGGTGGGGGTGGTGGTGTGTGTGTTTGTGTGTGTGTGGGGTGTGTGTGGGGGGGGGTGGAACTTTTTTGTTTGTGTGTGTGTGTGTGGGGTGTGTGTGTGTGGGGGTTTTGGGGTGTGTGTGTTGGGTGTCGTGGGGGGTGGTGTGTGTGTGGTGTTTTGGGGGGGGGGGTTGGGGTGTGTGTTTGGGGTGTGTGTGTGTGTGTGTGGGGGTGTTGGGGTTTTGTGTGTGGGGTTTGGGGTGTGGTGGGGTGTGTGGGTGTGTGTGGTGTGTGTTGGGGGTGTTGTGTTGTGGGGGTGTGTGGGGTGTGTGTGTGTTGGGGTTTTGTGTGGTTTTTTGTGGGGTTTTGGGGGGAAAAGGGTGGGGGGTGTGGGGGTGTTTTGTGTGTGTGTGTGTGTAGTTGTGTGTGTTTTTGTGTGTGTGTTGGTTTGTGTGTTTTTGGGGTGTGTGTGTGTGTTTTTGTGTGTGTGTGTGTGGTTTTGTGTTTTGTGTTTTGTTTTTGGGTGTGTGTGGGGTGTTTTTGTGTGTGTGTGTGTGGGGTGTGTGTGTGTTGGGGTGTGTGTGTGTGTTTTGTGTGGGTGTGTGTGTGTTTTTTGTGGGGTGTGTGTGTGTGTGGTTTTTTGGGAATGGGGGTGTGTGTGTGTTTTGTGTGTGTGTTGTGTGGTGTGTGTGTGGGGTTTGTGTTTTGGGGGTGTGGTGTGTGTGGTGTGTGTGTTGGGGTGTGTGGGGTGTGTGGTGGTGTGTTTTTGTGGTGAGGGGGGGGGGGGGGTGGCGGGTGTGTGTGTGTGTGTGTGTGTGTGTTTTTTTTGTGTGTGTTGGGGTGTGTGTGGTGTGTGGGGGGTGGGGTGTGTGTGTTTGGAGCAGGTTTTGGGGTGGGGGTGTGTGGTGTGTGTGTGTGTGGGGTGTGTGTGTGTGTTTGGGGGGGGGTGTGTGGGGGGTGTTTTGGGGGGGGTGGGGGGGTGTGTGTGTGTGTGTGGTGTGTCGTGTTTTTGTGTGTGGTGTGTGTGTGTGTGTGTGTGTGTGTGTTGTGTGTGTGTGTGTGTGTTTTGTGTGTGTGTGTGGGGTGTGGGGTGTGTGTTGGGGTGTTTTTGGGGTGTGTGGGGTGTGTGTGTGTGTGTGTTTGGGGTGTGTGGGGTGTGTGTGTGTGTGTGGTTTTTGGTGTGTGTGTGTGGGGTGTGGGGTGGTTTTGAGCAGTGTGTGTTTTGTGTGTGTGTGTGTGTGTGTGTGTGTTTGTTGGGGTGTGTGTGGTTGTGTGTGTGTGTGTGTGGTTGTGTTTTTGGGGGTGTGTGTGTGTGTGGGGTGTTTTTTGTTGTGTGTGTGTTGTGTGTGTGTGGTGTGTGTTTTTGTGGGGTGTGTGGGTGAAAGGGGGGGTGGGGGGAAGTGTGTGTGGGTGGGGTGTGTTTTTGGTGTTTTGTGGGTTGTGTGTGTTGTGTGTGTGTGTGTGTTTTGGGGTGGTGTACAAACATTTTTACTGGGGACACCTTGGGGAAAATCTGAACGGCAAACCAAAACCCCCAAGGGGGAAATTCCCCCCCCCAACCTCCCCCCCCACCCCCTCGGCCCCCCCCCCCCTTTACCCCCCCCCCCCCCCCCTTCCCCCCCCCTCCCCCCCCCCCCCCCCTCCCCCCACCCCCCCCCCCCCCACCCCCCCCCCCCGCCCCCCCCCACCACCCACCCACTCCGCCCCAAACCCCTTCTCGGCCTGACGAAACCAGTTCCCCAAGGGGAAATCTATCAGTTTCCCGTGAGTCTGTCTGGGTAGGTAAATTGTGTCAACGCCCCGGTGTGAAACCCCGACCAGCCAAAAGCCACTAGGCCCCAATGTAGCGGGCAACTTTCAGAGCATGTAAGTAAGTAAAAAATGGTGCTTAACGTCTACAGAAAACCCTAAAAGCTTTTGTAAGTAAGTAAAAAATGGGTGCTTAAAATTTCCCCAGAAATAAAAAGGGGTTTTGTAGGTTTAAATAAAGATGGTGCTTAAAAGTCCCCAGAAACCCCCTAAGGCTATTTAAGTAAGTAAAGATGGTGCTTAACGTCTACAGAAACTGTAAGGCTATGTAAGTATGTAAACACGGTGCTTAACGTCCACAGAAACCGTAAGGCTACGTAAGTAAGTAAACATGGTGCTAACGTCCACAGAAACCGTAAGGCTATGTAAGTAAGTAAACATGGTGCTTAACGTCCACAGAAACCATAAGACTATGTAAGTAAGTAAACATGGTGCTTAACGTCTACAGAATTCATAAGGCTATGTAAGTAAGTAAACATGGTGCTTAACGTCTACAGAAACCACAAGGCTATGTAAGTAAGTAAACATCCACAGAAACCATAAGGCTATGTAAGCAAGTAAACATGGTGCTTAACGTCCACAGAAACCATAAGGCTATGTAAGTAAGCAAACATGGTGCCTTAACGTACACAGAAACCATAAGGCTATGTAAGAGTAACAGTGCTTAACGTACACAGAAACCATAAGGCTATGTAAGTAAGTAAACATGGTGCTTAACGTCCACAGAAACCATAAGGCTATGTAAGCAAGTAAACGTGGTTCTTAACGTCTACAGAAACCACAAGGATATGTAAGTAAGTAAACATGGTGTTTAACGTCTACAGAAACCATAAGGCTATGTAAGTAAGTAAACATGGTGCTTAGCGTCCACAGAAACCATAAGGCTTATTAGGGGCGGGGAGAAGGGGGGTGGGGGGGTATGGCGGTGGGGGGAGAGGGAGGTTATATACCTATCGTTTACACTGTCACCACCAGAAGACTCTGCATTAAGATGGGCACGGTGAGAGCCATTTCATTTTTCATAATTGGAGGACAAAGTCAAAAGAAAGCGTCCATAGACCACAACTTTTGAAGAGAAAGGAGAGCCGAAGCAGATTCGAACCGAGGTCCCTCTCCTTACCAGCCAAACGCCTTACCGCTAGGCCAAACTGGCTCATTTATAAGGCTACGTCAGTCTAGGCCATGGACCTATATAGGTCTATGTCTAGGCCTTGGTCGACGTGAGCCGGTTTGGCCTAGCGGTAAGGCGTTAGGCTGGTAAGCGGAAGGACCTCGGTTCGATACCGCTTCGGCTCTCCTTTCTCTTCAAAAAGGTTGTGGTTTGTGGACACTGTCTTGTGACTTTGTCCATCACTTCCTACTGAAAATTAAAATGGCTCTCATCGCTGCCCATCTTAATGCAGGATTCATTTGGTGGTGACAGTGTAGCGACAGGTATTTTCTCTCCCTCTTCCCCCACCTCCACCCCCCCTTTCCCCCCCCCCCTTCTCCCCGTCCCTAATAAGCCTTACGGTTTCTGTGGACGTTAAGCACCATGTTTACTTCCTTACTTGGTCGACGACCCGAGACAACTCTACATCACTCAACCGGCTCTGTCGGCCACGTCGGCCACAGAGACTGATTAATTTAGTGAAAGCACATCGTCGTAAATATCAGAGCTCAGGAGCTGTATCGGTGAAAGAGGAGGTGGACGTCCTGGGTTCCCCGAACCTAACAGACCGGCGGGAGCGGCAGGATAAAAAAAAAAAATTCTCCAGCGTCAGCTTTCTGTGCTGACTCTTAGCGTTACCGCAGTATCACGTAAAAGATCCCGATCATTCTGCCAAAATTACAGGTGGAAGGTTGCAGGTAAAACACACTGCGTGCACCCTACGTAGTTATTCGGTTTTGCATCAAGTGACACTGTAAACTGGTCAGCAGAGGGACCTCGGTTCGAATCCGCTTCGGCTCTCCTTTCTCTTCTGACTTTGTCCCTCACAGTTAATGAAACACTAAAATGGATCTCATCGCTGCCCATCTTAATACAGAAGTCATTCTAGTGGTGACAGTGTTGCGATAGGTATATACTCTCTTCCCCCCCCCCCCCTCCCCCCCTCCTCATAATCCCCCCCTCGTAAAGCACCATGTTTACTTACTTATTCAGAATCACAAGTGACAAGA
>JABMCL010001655.1:512500-522500 GCA_018857735.1 Alviniconcha marisindica
CTTTCGTCGTTTGGTCGTTGGATCTTGTTTTAGAACGCTTGCAGTCATTCTTGTTTCAGTTCTCTCTCTCTCTCTCTCTCTCTCTCTCTCTCTCTCTCTCTCTCTCTCTCTCTCTCTCTCTCTCTCTCTCTGGTTTAAACAAAATTTTATTCATTCATCGTAATCATAAGCTCAACAAATAAGTACAGGAAACACAAAAGCAATATGCTTATTTGAGTGTTACTATAGATAAAATGATAATCACAGACATTTACGATGGCAAGATGGCAAATTGTTGTCAAAACGTCAGAGGCAACAAAACCAACAAAGACCAAAATGACAACAAAAACAAACAAACAAGCAAACAAAACAAAAAGCAAAACAATAACAACAAAACGGGAGGAGGGGGTGGGGGTTAAAAAAGCAAATAACTAACCGAATGGTCTAGTGATGTTGTCATAATTATTGATCTGAGAGAGAGAGGGAGAAGATTAAACGTGTACTTCTTCGCTTGTATCATAAACAAATTTTGGCAGACTTTTACAGATTTACAAGCGGTCGGTTTGGCGCAAAAAGTCGTGGACTATAGCAAATATTTTCTTATTAGTTTCTAAATGTAGCTGGTCGTTTCCAACAGAAGTGTATTGATATTTCTTTCATTCTCATCTAGTTTATTAATGGTTTTATTTCTAATACTATTATAAAGGGGACAATGTAGTAGGAAATGCTCTGATGTTTCTGCTGTATATCCGCATGAACATATAGGGTCTTCTAACAGGTGGCGTCTGAATAAGTCATAATTTAAATCGCTAATAGCAAGTCGAAGTCTACAATGCTTAACTTGTTCCTTTCTAGAACCAAAATAATAATATATAGGAACCACAGTGTCATTCGTTGACAAATATTTTTTCAGCAGACTAATTGAAGGATTTGTTTGTATAGTTTGAGGTAATGTGTTCCACAGTTGGGTAGTTGACGGAATGAATGAATTTGCATATAGTTCTGTTTTGTGAGCGGGAATGACTCTTTCATGTGGTCGTCTGCGATGATACGGGTTTGTTGTTGAAACTAGAGGTGGTACTAAGTTCGATAGGTATCCGGGGCATAGGTAATTAATCATTTTGTGAAACATTAATAGCTTGTGACGTTTTCGTCTTTCTTTTAGTGTGCAAAATCCAGATTCTTTATACAACTTTTCGTGGCTTGTTCCTCTAACAGCTCCTAAAATAATTCTTATAGCTTCCAAATGCAGGTTTTCGATCATGTTTGAAAGTGTTCCAGTACAATTATCCCAAACAATGTCGGCGTAGTCAAACTGTGGCAATATAAAGGATTTGTACATAGTATCCAAGGCTTTTCTGCATAACTTGTACTTAAAGGAACGTAAACATGAAATAAGAAGGGTTACTTTTCTAATAATACTGTTTATATGTTTTTCCCATTTGCAGTTACTTTGAAAAATCAGACCTAAGTGTTTGTGACATTCCTTGTCTTCGAGAACAATATTTCCAAATGACAGTGGGTAAACTGGATGGTTGTCTTTCTTAAATGTTAACAATTCAGTTTTTTCTTCATTAAAACTAACTTTCCATCGTTTCGCCCAGCTGTTAATTTTTTCCAAGTCAGAATTTAAAATTGCTGCTCTTCTGTCGGGGTCTTTCAATGCAAGTGACACACTTGTGTCATCCGCAAAAGTTTTATAACAGATTCAATATTTTTGGTTATGTCGTTTATATATATGAGAAATAACAAGGGGCCTAACACAGACCCTGTGGAACTCCAGAAGGTACTGTTTTGTATTCAGACTTTTTACCGTTTATAACAACGGCTTGTTTGCGATTTTGTAAATAGTTTTGAAACCATAATGCCAAATTGCCTCTTATACCAACAGCTTCTATTTCTCTCTCTCTCTCTCTCTCTCTCTCTCTCTCTCTCTCTCTCTCTCTCTCTCTCTCTCTCTCTCTCTCTCTCTCTCTCTCTTTCGTCGTTTGGCCAGCGTGTCTATATCGTTATCTGCCTGTTCCGCGTTGCTACCTTGATAAAGGGGTCTACCCGGAAACTAAATTCGTGAGCCGGTTTGGCCTAGCGGTGAGGCGTTAGGCTGGTAAGCGAAGGGACCTCGGTTCGAATCCGCTTCGGCTCTCCTTTCTCTTCAAAAGTTGTGGTCAGTGGACACAGTCTTGTGACTTTGTCCCTCACAATTATGAAACATTAAAAATGTCTCTCATCACTGCCCACCTTAATGCAAAAGTCATTCTGGTGGTTACAGTGTAGCGATATAATCTCCCTCTCCCCCCCACCTCCGTACCCCTTCCCCCTTCTCCCCGTCCCTAATAAACCTTATGGTTTCTGTGGACGTTAAGCACCATCAGTGTTTACTTAAACTACTTAAAGCCATATTTATAAAATAATTTTTTTTAAATATATTTATTTATTAATGTTTCATTATGATTGGAGGGGGGGGCAAAGACGCTGAGTCAATCCATAAACACAACATTTGAAGGGAAAAGAGCCGAAGCGGAATCGAACCGAGGTCCTTCTGCTTACGAGGCTCAGTAACTCCAGTTTACCGTTAGGCCAAACCGGCTTGCCGCTATAATTTCCGTGGACGGTTTTTGTCTGGTTTGCGGCCGCGAGAGCTCGCCGGCGATAGCGTACACGAACTGCGGCCGAGACATGATTTATCTGCCCTTGGTTGCAGGCGCGGCAGGCAGACAGACAGGCAGACAGAGCGGCGGTCGGATTGCTCCAAGCGGGACAGCACACTGATTACCAGCCTGTCGGCCAGCGTACAACCCCCCCCCCCCCCCCTCACCTCCCCTCCCCTCCTCCCTGCCCCGCCACCCCTTCCCCTCCCTCTCTCTGTCTCTCTTTCCCAAAAGAAGCGGCTGTGTTCGTCTACCCCTGGCACAGCGTGAAGTGTTGGGCTTGCTAACTCAGAGGTGAGGCGGCGGCATACAGTCAAGTTATACGTACCACACCCCCGCTTATGGATCGGGCGTCTCGGCGGTACCAGGTGACCTCCCAGCTGTATGACTGCAACCCGGTACACGCCGGGCGACAGTTTCACTGGCGCGGGGCCGTTGTCTTTTCTCAGTTTTTGAGAACGCCAGTTGTAAATGCCGGGCGACAAGACTTAACTTCGTCGCGATGACGGCAGACGTTGTCTGTGTCAGTTCATGATGTCGCGGCGGAGGTGACGACACGACGAGGGTTGTTCATCAGTTGCTTCAGTGTGATTACTCGCAAAACTACCCAGCGATATAGTGATCAACAGAGACTTATTAAACTTTGTCCAGAGACTGAGCGCGCGGCTAACACTAGTGACACTGAGCCAACAAGACTTAGTGGGCTGCAGTGACTGACAGAGCGAAAGGGCGATAACTGACACGGATCACTGGGTTGCAGTGACTGACTGAGAGCGAAAGGGCGATAACACGGATCACTGATTCGCTGTGATCATTCACAGATCCGCTCTTGTGACAAAAGAGCGCAAAAGAGTTACGATGGCTACAAACAAAGGACTCACGCGACTGAAACCCCAGGGTTTTTTCAGTACAGACAGCAGCAGATAAGAGAAACCTGGCTCTACGGACAGCCGAAGCACTCACTGAAAGATAAGAGAACCCAGGGCTACTGATAAACACTGAGTTGGTTGGCCGAGTGTTGCTTTACGTCCACAGAAACTGTAGGCTTATTAGGGACGGCCACCCGCTCGACTTTCACACAGCTCCTGAGCTCTGAAACACTGAGACGAAACACAGGAGATAAGACAAATTTGGGACTGCAGACAAACCGTGCCATGACCACAAGAAAACCCCACGTCCGCAGACAACCGGAAGTACAAGAGATAAGAGAAACCCAGGGCTGCAGATACTCAAGATAAGAGCACAAAAAAACCCACGTCCGCAGACAACCGGAAATACAAGAGATAAGAGAAACCCGGGGCTGCAGATACTCAGCCGGATAAGACTGGCACAAGAAAACCCAACGCAGTAGGCAGCCGGATGCACGAACTGAAGAGATAAGAGAAATCCGTCCAGGGCTGCAAACGCTGAGACGGACACACAGGAGATAAGGAAAACTCGAGACTACAGACCCCGAGACAGGGGAAAAACTGACAAGACAAAAACGAAACCCGTAGACAGCCGAGGCACAAGAGGGAAACCAGGACTACACTACAAACAGACGAAGCACGCTCGGGAGATCAGAAAACAACCACCACCAAGTCTTGAGACAAGAGACAAACCAGGACTACACACAGACGAAGCACGCTCAGGAGATAAGGGGAGAAAAAAAAACCAAGTCTACACACACTTGGTGAAGCTACGAGAAATTAGGAAGACTTTAGGCCACAGGCACATGAAGCACTTAAGGAAACAGAAAAAACCAGGGTTGCCTACAAGCGATCAAGCCGACGAGAGAAAAGATAAATACAGACGAAGGAGGTCAGACAGACAGACGAACCTCCGCCGAAGTGAAGAAATCATGATCCAGCGGAAAGACGAAACTCCCGGTGACAGCACAGACACGGGAACTCCGCCGAAAGAGAACGATAGCTCTGACGAGGCAGGCGATTTTTCAGGGGATAAAGGAACAAAAAGGCAGACACGCGAAGAGACACGCAGCCGGCAAGTAGAATGGGAAGGCGCCCTGACGTATGAGACACAGAACAATACCTGCGTTGAGATGGGGACCCGACAGGCGGAAAAAAGCTCAGAAAATGTTGATACAGATTGTACGAGAGAACACCAGTGTGGGAAGTACAAAGACATGGAGAACCAACACGAGGAAGCCAGCTCAGAAAACGGAACTCACGAAAGCAGTGAACATAGCGAGGAGCGAAGTGAGACAGCGTACCGTCATTTAGGAGTCAGTCTGCTAGCCAAAAAGCCTCCCAAACAACACGGCACTTTGCTGTATGAAACGGAAAGACTAGCGGAACTTTCATGGAAGCGAGAAGTGAAAGATTTCCAGTCGTCAGCCAGAGAAGACGAAAAAACGGAAGGAGGTCTCGACGACTCCGGGACCTTGACGGAAAATCACGAAGGGGCGCAGAAAAGGAAGAAACGGGAGTCGCGCCGTGAACCGCATAGGAAGAACCTACGGAAGTCGACGTCCCCGAACCACTTTGCCGACTACCGTAGGGCAGACAAGGCGGCGCCGTGGTTCAGCCACAAGGAGTTCATGGAAGACATGGAGGAGTTCATCAACGAAGAGCTGGAGAAGACGACCTGCGAGGACGCCAAAGCGGTCGTTGGTGAAGACGACGATTTGCTGAAGTTCGCCGAGATCCTGTACAAGTGTTCCTTGTGCACGGCTCTGCCCTGCATCCTGACCTCGCAGTCCGCCTTCCTCAGCCACGTCCGAGAGCACCACCTGACAGTGCGGGCACCCGGCGTTCAGTGCCAGCTCTGTGACCTGCACTTCCACACCAACACGGATCTGCAGACCCACCTCTCAGACTCCCACCACCACCAGGCTCTGCAGGAGAACCTGCACACGAGCAGCGTCGCTTCCGATGAAGCGCACGACGACCAGGAACTCGCCGAGCTTGAAAACGGTGAAAATTCGGTTCGGTCCATCAGCGCGGATTACAAGACCGAAAAGGAACTCTCGGAGCAGTCTGCTGGCGTGGACGGCGGTTGGGATGATCGGAAAAACTTTGGACAAACCGCTGCTGATACGGGTGACAGGCAACGGGCCGATTTTTGTCAGGCTGAATCCAAATCCACAGAGAGCTCCACGGCACTGGTGAGGCTGGACACCAAACGACCTCCCCGCAGTCCCTTAGCAACCGTGCAGTATCGCTCAAGCCGGCATCTCAGCCAGCTTCAGATGCTGGCGGACCAGGCGATGCCACAGCCGCTAACGCCGCACCAGCAGGCGACGACGGACAAAGCCAGAAGTCCGATGTTCAGCAGTGGTGGCGGCGTACCTGAAGGGATAAACGGCTTCCCCAGTTTCACGCCCGAGTTCGGCCGCTTCACGAAGCTGATCCGCGAAGGGGGCAAGATCGTGTACTTCTGCCAGGTGTGCAACGTCAAGTGCCAGGTGAAGGCCGCCTTTCAGGTGCACTGCAACGGCCTCCGTCACCACAACAAGGTCAACCTGGCGGCCAAGAATAAGACGCACCGGGTCTCGCCGGATTCGCCTCGTGACGTGGGCCTGAGGACCCCGCTCAGAGAAGTGTCCGTCACGGGACCCCAGGTGACGTCATCAAAAGGCGACCCCGCTTTCGTGGAGAAGATGACGAAGTTCTTTCATGACCACCCTGACGTGTCAGCCATGGTCCACCGCAACAGGGCTGCCAGCAGCAGCAGCAGCAGCAGCAGCAGTTTTGTCTGCCCTCCAGTGAGTTTTAGCTTTGCAGATCGTTCCACGGAAGACTCTGACTCCAGATTAGGCTCACGGCTTTCAAGGACGTGTGCAACGTCTCCGGACAAAGACGTGCATGGCGACAGACAACGTTGCACTGAAAATTCAGGCGTTTCTTTCAGTCCTCAGAAAGAGTTCCAACCCCAGAATCAGCCACCAAGCGTGTCCAGGGACAGCGGCGAAGATGCGGACAAGGAAACGAGCTGTTGGGTCGGAACTAGCTGGAGATCCGACCCCAAGAAGTCTGGTGAGTGGATTACGGGACAGGACAAAGACGACGACGTCCACGCTGAACGGCTGCCGCAGGCCGGAAGCCGAAAGCGGGCTGCATCGGTAGCGACGCGTGGAGACCCGCCCGCTTTGCCGGACTCTGAATCGTCCAGCCAGACAAGACCCTCGTCTGCATCCTCAGTGAACTCTTCCGGCAACGTCTTGCCGCTCAGCAGACACGGGGAAAGCGAGCGTTGTGACTTCGGGGTTTCGGGCTGTGGTGGGGGCTCTGGCCAAGAACCTTCTGAAAGCAAGCGTGCGAAACTGGACGCTGCGTACTCACGATGCCACCAGAGCGGGACACAGGACTTCTCCGACAAGCAGCTCTCGGAAACCGCTGGTTTTGACCAAGAATTCTCACGGACGACTTCAACTGGTGGCTTTTTCATGACGAAATCACAGACAAATCTCCCCGCGGGCTGTTCTGACGCAGCAGAAGCCGCTGGCTCACGTCAGACGGGACGAGAGAGAGGGAAATGTGCACACGTCGACGCGGAGAGCCCTGACGTGAAAATGACGCGCGACAGCGCACGCGATTCAACGTCAACGGAGAGTCGCATTTCGCCAGGACGAGCCACCGCGGTTTCGACTGCAGAGGAAAAGTCTGCCACAGCGAACACGAACACTTCGGATTCCACCGATCCACACGCTGGCTGCTTCCTGGGCGAACAAGCTCTGGCCTCGGTTGACGAAGAAGCGAACCGACGGCATCGGTCGCCCGTTTATGATCCTACCGGTTCCCGTTTGGACAGTGGACTCCTGGGAGAGGACTGGCTCTCCGGCCACGACGCACGTGCAGTGAAAGAGGAGCTGGGTCTGTGGAGCGGTGCCGGTGGAGGCGTTCCTGACCTGGAAGACGTCGCCATGGACACGAGCAAGGGACAGAACAACGAAGGGTGGAAAGTCGGCAAGATCCGGGACGTGCTCAGAGGTAATGCGCATGTGTGTGGGTGGGTGGATGGGGGGAGGGGTGGGAGGGTATGGTGGAGGGGGGGGTAGGGTATGGGGGGGGGGGGTAGGGTATGGGGGGGGGGGTATGTCGGATGTGAGTGTGGGTGTAGAAGGTGTGTGGTGTGTGTGTTGTGGGGGGGGGGGGGGGGCATCTGGATGTTTATAGTGAGTATGTAGAATTGTGTATATGTGTGTGCCTTCGTGAATGCGTGCGCGCACGTGTGTGTGTGTGTGTGCGTGTGTGTGTGTGTGTGTGAGAGAGAGAGAGAGAGAGACAGACAGACAGACAGACAGAGAGAATGGTCAATGTCCTATGCAGACTGTATCATAAAACTGCTTGTCTTTCTTGTTTCCTCGTCGTCATGATTAAAACATTATCACCAGCAGCGGGATGCTTTAGTCTCCAAGCTTTTACCAAATAAGGACATCACCTTTCCGTTGCTGGACAGGGAAGGGACCGCTAAGCATAAGCGCTCTCCGTAACCACTTTTAACAGTTTAACAGTTATAAACTCCTAAACATTACAATCATCATCGTTATCATTGTGATGATTATTATCATCATTTAAAAAAAAAAAAAAAAAAAAACCTTATAAACACATCTTTGTTGTTGTTATTATTATTATGACCTTCATGTCTTTTATTCTTATTCTTATCATATGATTACTATTGTAATGAACTGGCCATAACTTTGACGTGCGTGGCAGGAATGCTTGCCGCAAGCAACAAAGGCAGCAACGTGTCGCGTGACGTGCTGCTGCATCGCGTCAGCGTGGCGTTGCAGGAGGCTGACGTGCTGCAGTGGGGACCGGCCTGCAACCGTGCCGTGAGAGAACTCTTCCCGCACTCTCTGGCCCAGCGCAAGGGCAAATTCAAGAAGTATCCTTCTCGCTGATCCCACCCTGACCCTGAGGATGTGTCAAGTTCAAGTTCAATGCTGTTTTACGTCCACAGAGACCGTTAGGACTATTATGGCCAGGACGGCTACCTCGACTTCCACACGGCTCCCGGGCATATTTCAATGTTGTTTTACGTCCACAGAGACCATAAGGACTATTAGGGCCGGGGAGCCAAGGACGGCCACCCCGACTTTCACACGGCTCCCGGGCATATTTCATGCTGTTTTACGTCCACAGAGACCATAAGGACTATTATGGCCGGGGAGCCCAGGACGGCCACCTCGACTTTCACACGGCTTCCGGGCATAGTTCAATGTTGTTTTACGTCCACAGAGACCATAAGGACTATTAGGGCCGGGGAGCCCAGGACGGCCACCCCGACTTTCACACGGCTCCCGGGCATAGTTCAATGTTGTTTTACGTCCACAGAGACCATAAGGACTATTAGGGCCGGGGAACCAAGGACGGCCACCCCGACTTTCACACAGCTCCTGAGCTTTGTTGCACTCAGTTCAAGTTCAACGTTGATTTACGTCTACAGTGACCGCACTGACTATTAGGGACTAGGACCACAGAGACCATAAGGACTATTAGGGACGGCGACCACAGAGACCATAAGGACTACTAGGGACGGCGACCACAGAGACCAATAGGACTTTTAGGGACGGCGACCAGAGAGACCATAAGGACTATTAGGGACGGCGACCACAGAGACCATAAGGACTATTAGGGACGGCGACCACAGAGACCATAAGGACTATTAGGGACGGCGACCACAGAGACCATAAGGACTACTAGGGACGGCGACCACAGAGACCATAAGGACTACTAGGGACGGCGCCACAGAGACCATAAGGACTATAGGGACGGCGACCACAGAGACCATAAGGACTACTAGGGACGGCGACCACAGAGACCAATAGAACTATTAGGGACGGCGACCACAGAGACCATAATGACTACTAGGGACGGCGACCACAGAGACCATAATGACTACTAGGGACGGCGACCACAGAGACCATAAGGACTACTAGGGACGGGACCACAGAGACCGAAGGACTACTAGGACGGCGACCACAGAGACCGTAAGGACTACTAGGGACGGCGACCACAGAGACCATAAGGACTACTAGGGACGGCGACCACAGAGACCATAAGGACTACTAGGGACTAGGACCACAGAGACCATAAGGACTATTAGGGACGGGGAGCCCAGGATGGCCACCTCGACTTTCACACAGCTCCTGAGCTCTGCTGCAGGTAGTTCAAGTTCAATGTTAGTTTACGTCCACAGAGACCATCAGGACTATTAGAGACGGGGAACCCGGGACGGCCACCTCTGAGCTCTGAACAAACTAGTTCAAGTTCAGTGTTGTTTTACGTCCACAGAGACCATCAGGATTATTAGGGACGGGGAACCCGGGACGGCCACCTCGACTTTCACACAGCTCCTCCGTGAGCTCTGTTGAGGGCAGTTCATGTTCAGTGTTACTTTACGTCCACAGAGACCACAAGGACGATTTA
>JABMCL010001655.1:527500-540000 GCA_018857735.1 Alviniconcha marisindica
ACATCATTATTGTGTCGGGGAAGGCATCCGACAAAATTGGGATGTAGTACATCATTATTGTGTCGGGGAATGACATCCACAAACTTGGGATGTAGTACATCATTATTGTGTCGGGGAGGACATCCAAAAACCTGGGGTGTAGTACATCATTATTGTGTCGGGGAGAGACATCCGACAAACTCTGGATGTAGTACATCATTATTGTGTCGGGGAGAGACATCCGACAAACTCTGGATGTAGTACATCATTATTGTGTCGGGGGGAATCCCACAAACTCTGGATGTAGTACATCATTATTGTGTCGGGGAGAGACATCCGACAAATCTGGATGTAGTACATCATTATTTGGGGGGGGGTCCCCGGGGAAAAGGGGGGGACATCCGACAAACTTGGGATGTAGTACATCATTATTGTGTCGGGGAGTGACATCCAACAAACCTGGGATGTAGTACATCATTATTGTGTCGGGGAGAGACATCCGACAAACTCTGGATGTAGTACATCATTATTGTGTCGGGGAAGACATCCGACAAACTCTGGATGTAGTACATCATCACTGTGCCGGGGAGAGACACTAGACAAACTTGGGATGCTATCTTCAAGGTCATGGTCACAGTGAGGGCTTGTAATATAAGCCCTCACTGTGACCACGACCTTAAAGACAGCATTTTGATTATATTATAATCAAAATATGACTGTCCACATACCTTCTTTTCCTTCTCTTTTCCCCCCCCCCTTTCCTGTCCTCACCTTTCTTTTGTGTGTGTGTGTGTGTGTGTGTGTGTGTGTGTGTGTGTGTGTGTGTGTGTAAATACAAGGTACATAAACTCCCACTGAGGTTCATCTATGGGCACGTTAAAAATCCCACACACTGACTGGCCGCCCTACTGTTGTTTAGACACCCAAAATACTGCACACACTGGCAGAAACGGGTAGCGCTGTTCTCGTGGCTTGCTTTAGCCTTAATTAGGTAAGACTACCCGAATTTCCCGCAAGGGATTTATGAGGTACTAAATAAAATGTATGAAAAAGAAGGGGATGGGTGGGGGGGGGGGGGGGGGGGGGGGGGGGGGTGGGGGGGGGGGGGGGGGGGATTACATCCAAGCGCGGATTACCACAGGGTAATCCGACAACTCGGAGCAAACAGCTCACAGGCGCTCGACGCGAGGCAGTCGAATTCCTCTCGTTGTTACCTTTCGTCGTATATTAATATAGGACTTTCTGACGTGGTTTAAAATGGAACACTTTTGTCAGGTGCATGTGCGGAAAATAACTTGAGTTGTGAGTCTGGAAACACTGCACGTGTGTTTACTCCCTTAACCGTGCGCAGTTGCTTCCCTTAACTTATAGACCGCATTGCTTGAGTTTGTGTAGACCAGCGAATATCGCTACGTGAAAGTTACGGATCTGTTACTGTTAAGCCATGTCGTGCAAAAAGACAAAGCTAGCTTTACGTTCACACGCTCATTTACGTAGTCACAACGTTCAACTAAACTTAAATCAGTACAGGGACTGCTACCCCGCAAGACTTACTATATTTGTTATTATTTTTCTTCAGTCTGTTCGTGAGCCGGTTTGGCCTATCGGTAAAACGTTAGGTTGTTGAGCGGACTACGTCGGTTCAGTTCCGCAAGTGGGCTCTCGTTTCTCTTCAAAACTGTGTTGGTTTACGAACACTATCTTGTGACTTCGCCCCTCACAATTAATGAAACATTAAAATGGCTCACGTGGCTGCCCATCTTGATGCAGAAATCATTCCGGCGCTGACGGTCGCGTGACTTCCGGCGCTGACGTCGCGTGACTTCCGGCGCTGACGTCGCGTGTGTAGTAAATGTTGTCAGATATAATGTTTCTGATGTGTTAAACCTCTCTTTGAGACATTTTTCTTAGGTGGAACTAGAACCAAGCACTTGGTTTAAACAAAAATTTATTCGAGACAAAATAAAGATACAAAGAATAAGTTATGTGCTCATCAACAAGCTATAGCTTATAGGCGATGAACTCATACAGTTGGAAAAAACACACAATGTATGGCGGACGAACAATTTCACTTCGCTGACAATAAATGAGACGTGACAAAAAATAACAACAAGAAAAACAAGAAAACAACAACAACAAAAACAAAAGAGAAAACAAAGAAACAAACAACAATAACAAAACACAAAAATACGAACAGTCACTAAAAAACACTGAGTCAAAACAAATTGTAGTGGAAAAAACAAAACAATGTTAGGTAGATAGATAGATTGGCTGGTGGCCTAAATAAATACTAGCGAGAGAGAAATGGAACGTGGAGACGAGGGGGGTGGGGAGAGGGAAAGGGAAAGATGGTTTGGAGTCATTTTCTACAGTAGCATAATTATAAATTAAATTGACAAAGTTCAGAGGTATGAATAGGCAGTCGGTCATTTGTATAATTAAAATATATAATCACATATACAGAAGGAGTTAATTCTTGGATTTTGACGCACTTGACACGAAAGCAACATAGCTCAGCCAAAAGCAGATACTTGAAGTGTCTGAGTTCTACATCTGATTTGTCATCGTTTAGCTGTTGTTTAAGTGTTGTTTTGTAGCTTGGTTAAGGGGATTACCCCGACTGAAAATTCGCATACGTTTTATCCTAATAAATCTCTCTCTCTCTCTCTCTCTCTCTCTCTCTCTCTCTCTCTCTCCTCTCTCTCTCTCTCTCTCTCTCTCTCTCTCTCTCTTATATATATATATATATATATAATATATATATATATATATATATATATATATATATATATATTATATATATATAATTAACCTTTTGTGTGTTTGGATCTTGTTTTATAACGCTAGCAGTCATTCTTGTTTCAGATTATTTTTATTTGTGCGTTTGTTGTTGTTGTTGTTGTTGTTGTTGTTGTTGTTGTTGTTGTTGTTGTTGTTGTTGTTGTTGTTGTTGTTGTTGTTGTTGTTGTGTGTGTGTGTGTGTGTGTGTGTGTGTATGTGTGTGTGTGTGTGTGTGTGTGTGTGTGTGTGTGTGTGTGTGTGTGTGTGTGTGTGTGTGTGTGTGTGTGTGTGTGTGTGTGTTGTTTTTGTGTTTTGTTGTTGTTGTTGATTGTTTATTTGTTTGTTTTGGGGAACTAGAACCGCCAGTACAAACTGTGTGACAGGGAAGGGGTTAACACACTGTGACTCAAGTCCGCATGTTGTTTGTGTTTCTGTTCAGACAATTGGAGCGACACTCGGACAGATTCCGTGGCAGGAGTAGCGGCCTGGTTGTGTGTGACCTGATGACCTACATAAGTGACCCACTTTTCTTCACTGGGTGTGACGACAGAAATTCGTCTACGTCAAGGGCACACAAAGGTGGACAGACACCGGAACATTATTAGCATGGGACAAGAACAAATGTTCAGTACAGCAATGTTGGATCGTATGTTTTGCTCCCATTATTTTCTTCAGCCATCAGACGACGCTATACATTGCGACATTCATTGTCTGTAAAGTGTCACTATTTTTATATTTTATTTTATATATTTTATGACTCCGAAAATAACTGTTTAAAAAAGAAAGAAAAAAAGAAAAGAAGAACACTATATATGGGTGAGTATTTTAAAAAAACAAAAAACTTAAACTTTGTACACAATGAATGTCACAATAGTGTCGTCTGGCGGTTATCCTTTTTTTTTTTTAATTGAAGCTTTATAGACAATGGATGCCTCAATGGAGAGAATGGAGAGTTGTCTCTTGCCTACAGTAATGTAGTTCTTGGATTAAAGTAGATCAAAATGTCGCAAAATCTTTGCCTGAACGTGTGTGTGTGTGTGTGTGTGTGTGTGTGTGTGTGTGTGTGTGTGTGTGTGTGTGTTCTCTCTCTCTCTCTCTCTCTCGCTCTCGCGTGCGGGCTCTCTCTCTCTCTCTCTCTCTCTCTCTCTCTCTCTCTCTCTCTCTCTCTCTCTCTCTCTCTCACCCGTAACTATTCCCGTAAAAATGCTGATTACAAACACACCTTTTCTTTTTAATAAGTGATGCTGTATTCCATAAACAAATTTAGTTGAGAACAGCGAAAATAATCAATGCAAATGACGCGTACACGTATGGCATGAAACATAAAACTGTGTCGACAGAAACAAAAGGTGCACACTGTACCAACCGACTCGCCTAACACACACAGAGAGGAATATATATATATATATATATATATATATATATATATATATATATATATATATATATATATATATATATATATATCATATATATATACACTTGCTCATTATAGTGTGATCTCAGCTCAGTCATGTACAGTGGGTAATAGACTGAAAGCAAGAAATCACATGCCGCTCTGTTAAAAAGAAACAAAAACAGCAGTTATGATGATGGTGATGATAATAATGACGATGCAAACTTGTGTTGCGCCCGCAAAGTCTATGTTCAAGCCACACGCTCTAGGCAACTCGGCTTATAAAAAGAGGAAGACAAATAAAACAAAAACAAAAAAACAAAAAACAAAAGAAGAAGAAAAGAAAGAAAGAAAGAAAGAAAGAAAGAAAGAAAGAAGAAGAATTTAAATGTGTATATAAAAAATATAAAAAAGAGGAGAAAAAAAGGTTCCTAACATTTGGACTATTAACACAACTGAGTTGTTCAGTGTTAAAATCTGCGACTGTACAACAATTTTCAGAAACAAATACGTAAGCAGCAACGTGGAAATCCCACAAACAAGCACAAAACACATGTAAGCACATGCATACACACACGTAGTTAAACCAGTTTAAATTCGTAAACCATCGTCAGTGAAATGTAAGACATAATTTAAATGATCACGGTATGCTAAGGCGTTGAATTAACTCAGGGAAAATGCACTTTCAACAATGGACAAAGAACAGCAGTTATCAAACACATAATTTTGCGGTCATCACCAACATCTGTACAAACTAAAGGGGGAAAAAAAAGTTCACACTTTGCCTAAACTGTAAAAACAACAGCAAAAACTGTTAAACTTCATGTTTCAATAGAAATCGAATTGATCGATATGTCATACTATGTTTAAAAAGAAGGGTCAAATGAAATGGCTTTTCTCATTTAAAAATAAATTTAAAAAATCACAATAGTTGTCACTTTGTTGACGCAACATTGATGTACGCGGCCACAAAAATGACAATATGCTGGAGAGATTTAAAGGATCGAGCATATGGTTTAAACGATCATATATATATATATGACATATATATATATATATATATATATTATTACCCCACCCACCTTAATAATGAAACAGTGATTGGACAATAAATTAATGCTTCGCAGATCCAACCAATCATTTAAGCTAAACCGAATCTAAAGAATAACCACGTGACGCATCATCTCTGTACAAACCGTTACTATTGGTCTTTACAGTTTCAGCAAGATGTATCAAGGACGGCGATTGGGGGATGCTTTTGTCTTCAGATCTCAGTCTTGTCGAACCTTTCCATTCAGTACTTCGAGGGTCAGTTGCAGTCTGGTAAATTTAATTTTGATTTTTAACAGGTTAAAGTCACACTTTGAATCCAAGAGGCACAATGGCTTTCACTAGTTTCAAATGGTTGATCTGCGTATCGGCTGTTTGGTGGTTGGTTGGTTGGTTGGTTGGTTTGGTTGGTTGGTTGGTTGGTTGGTTGGTGTAGCTGTCCATCATCCCACCAGGTTCACGATTTTTGATATTGACTACCAGCTGTTTCGTCGCTTTCTTCTTCTTCTTCTTCTTCTTCTTCTTCGTCGTTGTCGTCGAGACCGTGACACTTGGAGACAGGCCAAAACGCGAATCTGCCATTCTACAACTCTGATGGACTTTGATCATGATCATTGCTACAATGCTCTTCATATAACGTCAGTCATGGCCCCCTGAGTCCTAGCAATGTTTGTTTTTGTTGAACTCTTGACGCAAGTGATAGCCGTTGATGACGGTTTTGACGCAAGAGTCGATGACGTTGGGGAAGGGCATCTTGTCGGGCAAAGTCTCGGCGCCAGCGCGGAGCGGGTCGAAGGTGAGCATGGTGTCGCACTCGTTCTCGTTGCGTCGCTTGCCGCCGATGAGGATCACCTGCCCGCGGAACTGTACAGCCCCGAAGTGCACGCGACCAAAGTTCTCGATCTTGCCAATGGTACGGCAGCCCACCTCCTCGCAAAACTCGATCACGTCGCCGTCCGTGGTGATGATGAAGACGTGGCCGTCGCAGACGACGGTGCGGGTCAGGCGGCATGCGAAGGGCAGGTCGGAGAAGTGGGTGGCCTGGCCGACGCGCGTGTCGAACGCCTGGATGGCCGGGGTGTTCCGGTTGTTGCGCTGGGCGCCTCCGAAGACGAAGATCTTCTCGCCCAGCACGGAGGCCGACACCATCTCCACGGGTATCGGGAGGTCTCCGGCCATGGACCACTTGCCGGTGTTGATGTTGTAGCGCTCCACGCTGGACAGCACCTTGCTGCCGGCCGGGAGGTTGCGGTTGTAGCCCCCGATGACGTAGATGGAGTCGCGGACGGCCACCATCCCGTGGCGGGAGCGGCCCTGGGACATCTGCTCGCACTCCCGCCAGTCGTTGCTCTCGCTGTTGTACTTGAACAGCTTGCCCCACTTTCGGCTCCCGCCGGACAGGTAGATGTTGTTGGCGTAGGTGCAGGCGGAAAACTCCACGCCTGGGTCGTACGGCAGAGGCGCCAGAGTGAACCACTTGCTCTGACGGAAGCTGAAGCAGATGACGTCGGTGGGCTTGGCCTGGCTGCTGCCCCCCGTCAGCACGACGAGCACCTCCTCCAGGTCGTAGGCGTTGCGGTAGCTGGCTCTCTTGGAGGTGAACTCCTGGCGGCGAGCGGGAAGCATGTGGTAGCGCTTGGCCTCCTCGAGCATCACCCGGCAGACGATGTCTTCCTTCAGGAGCCCGCGCTGCTGAGAGATGTTCAGCAGGTACTCGGGCGAGACGAGAGGCAGGCGCAGGTGCTCGATGATGTTGGCCAGGTGCATGGAGCGGTTCTCCGAGTCGTAGGCCAGCCAGCGGAACACCGCCTCGCACACCATCTCCTCGTTCGCCACCGCCAGCTCGTCGTCGCGAGTGATGGTGGACAGCTCCTCGACGTCCAGGTCCTGCCAAGACACCATGGTCAGATACACACACACATAGATGTGTATATATATATGTGTATGTAACTAAGCTAGCAACAGTTACTATGGTCAGATACACACACACACACACACACACACACACACACACACACACACACACACACACACACACACACACACACACACACACACACACACAGAGATATATACGTAACTATGCTAGCAACAGTTACTATGGTCACACACAACACACACACACACACACACACACACACACACACACACACACACACACACACACACACACACACACACACACACACACACACACACACACACACAGATATATACGTAACTATGCTAGCAACAGTTACTATGGTCAGATACACACAGACAGATATAGGTAACTATGCTAGCAACAGTTACTGTGTTGATTCTGGACTCTGTTGTTTTAGAATACTCTCTTGCACACACGCACACACGCACACACACGCTCATACGCGCACACGCACACACACACTAACACACGCACGCACGCACGCACACACGCACTCACGCACGCACGCACGCACGCACGCACGCACGCACGCACGCACGCACGCACGCACGCACGCACGCACGCACGCACGCACGCACGCACGCACACACACACACACACACACACACACACACACACACACACACACACACACACACACACAATCGGAAGGTCGCGGGTTTAGTGCCTTGTTGGACTTATTTCTCAACTTCTTGGTTGTCGTTTGTTTATAAATTAAAGAAAAGAAAACAAAAAGCTCAGCTTCTGCAACACCAACATCATCGACAACGAGGAATCTTTTTGAAAACAAAGTCTTGGTGGTACCTTTTTTGTCCTTTTTATTTCTCTTCTTTTCTTCATTTTAGCTGTTAACAAAACTCGTCTCTTCTTCGCAACAGGACTATGCTGGCCATTCCATTGAACAGCTGGCGGAAAAGGATATAATTATTGCTAGCAACAGACTAGCTGAAGCAACAGAATCATGAGGCAAAGGAGTAATCTGAAAGCAATAGAGGTCTGAGGCAACAGACTAATCTGAAGCCTTTAGAGTCCTGTGACAACAGAGTAACTGAAGTATAAAAAATAAAATAAAATAAAAGGCCTGAGCCAACATAGTAATCTAAACCAACAGTGCAACTGAAGCAATGGAATCGAGTTGCCTCGCCGAAGACATCCACATTGACAAAGGAAAAAGGAAGGACAGGAGACAGTTTGACAGGCCTGGACTGAGACAGAGGAGAGTCTGACGGGCCTGAATCGAGGCAGAGGACAGTCTGACAGGCATTAACTGAGACAGAGGAGAGTCTGACAGACCTAAAGAAGAAGAAGAAGGAAGAGGAGGACGGGGGAAGGAGAAAAGAAGAAGGAGGAGGGGGGAAAGAAGAAGAAGAAGAAGGAGGAGGGGGGAAGAAGAAGAAGAAGGAGGAGGAGGGGGGAAGAAGAAGAAGAAGGAGGAGGAGGGGGGGAAGAAGAAGAAGGAGGAGGGGGGAAGAAGAAGAAGAAGGAGGAGGAGGGGGGGAAGAAGAAGAAGAAGGAGGAGGAGGAGGGGGGGAAGAAGAAGAAGAAGAAGGAGGAGGAGGGGGGGAAGAAGAAGAAGAAGAAGGAGGAGGAGGGGGGGAAGAAGAAGAAGAAGAAGGAGGAGGGGGGAAGAAGAAGAAGAAGGAGGAGGGGGGAAGAAGAAGAAGAAGGAGGAGGAGGAGGACGGGGGGTGGGGAGAGAAGAAGAAGAAGAAGAAGGAGGAGGATAAGAAGAAGAAGGAGGAGGAGAAGAAGAAGGAAGAGGAGGAGGGGGGGGAGAAGAAGAAGGAGGAGGAGGGGGGGAAGAAGAAGAAGAAGGAGGAGGAGGGGGGGGAGAAGAAGAAGGAGGAGGAGGGGGGGAAGAAGAAGAAGAAGGAGGAGGAGGGGGGAAGAAGAAGAAGGAGGAGGTGGGGAAGAAGAAGAAGAAGGAGGAGGGGGGGGAAGAAGAAGAAGAAGGAGGAGGAGGGGGGAAGAAGAAGAAGAAGAAGGAGAAGGAGGGGGGGGGGAAGGAGGAGGAGGGGGGGAAGAAGAAGAAGAAGAAGAAGAAGAAGGAGAAGGAGGGGGGGAAGAAGGAGAAGGAGGGGGGGAAGAAGAAGAAGGAGGAGGGGGAAGAAGAAGAAGAAGAAGAAGGAGGAGGAGGAGGAGGGGGGAAGAAGAAGAAGGAGGAGGAGGAGGGGGGAAGAAGAAGAAGAAGTAGGAGGAGGGGGGAAGAAGAAGAAGAAGGAGGAGGAGGAGGACGGGGGTGGGGGGGGGGGGGGGGGAGAAGAAGAAAAAGAAGGAAGAGGAGGAGGAGGGGGGGGGGGGGGGGAGGAGGAGGAAAAGGGGGACCGAAAGACAGTGTAGTGCAGGACCTGAAAGCCCCAGAGCTGCTGCCCACCTGGAAGGCATCCGTGCGCGACAGCTCGTTGAAGTTCTGGAGGATGAGGGGCCAGGCCCGGTCCTCAAGCTCCTCGCAGTTGTGGGTGCGGCCCAGCTTCCACATGGTGATGCAGTTCTTCTCCGACAGGTTGTCCATCAGGTACTCCTCGCACCGCGTGATCATGCCCTTGATCTGCAGGGTCGTAGCCGCGCGCAGCAGGTGCTCCGCGTTCTCCGCACACACCACATCCCTGTGGACACAGAGCACGAGATAGTTCACACACCACATCCCTGTGGACACGGAGCACGAGATAGTTCACACACCACATCCCTGTGGACACAGAGCGCGAGATAGTTTACACACCACATCCCTGTGGACACAGAGCACGAGTTAGTTCACACACCACATCCCTGTGGACACAGAGCACGAGATAGTTCACACACCACATCCCTGTGGACACAGAGCACGAGATAGTTCACACACCACATCCCTGTGGACACAGTGCACGAGATAGTTCACACACCACATCCCTGTGGACACAATGCACGAGTTAGTTTACACACCACATCCCTGTGGACACAGAGCACGAGATAGTTCACACACCACATCCCTGTGGACACAGAGCACGAGATAGTTCACACACCACATCCCTGTGGACACGAGAGCACGAGATAGTTCACACACCACATCCCTGTGGACACAGAGCACGAGTTAGTTCACACACCACATCCCTGTGGACACAGAGCACGAGATAGTTTACACACCACATCCCTGTGGACACAGAGCACGAGATAGTTCACACACCACATCCCTGTGGACACAGAGCACGAGATAGTTTACACACCGCATCTCTGTGGACACAGAGCACGAGATAGTTTACACACCACATCCCTGTGGACACAGAACACGAGATAGTTTACACACCACATCCCTGTGGACACAGAGCACGAGATAGTTCACAAACCACATCCCTGTGGACACAGAGCACGAGTAGTTTACACACCACATCTCTGTGGACACAGAGCACGAGATAGTTTACACACCACATCCCTGTGGACACAGAACACGAGATAGTTTACACACCACATCCCTGTGGACACAGAGCACGAGATAGTTTATACACCACATCCCTGTGGACACAGAGAGCACGAGATGGTTTACACACCACATCCCTGTGGACACAGAGCACGAGATGGTTCACACACCACATCCCTGTGGACACAGAGCACGAGATGCTTTACACACCACATCCCTGTGGACACAGAGCACGAGATAGTTCACACACCACATCTCTGTGGACACAGAGCACGACTTAGTTTACACATCACATCCCTGTGGACACAGAGCACGAGATAGTTTACACACCACATCCCTGTGGACACAGAGCACGAGATAGTTTACACACCACATCCCTGTGGACACAGAGCACGAGATAGTTCACACACCACATCCCTGTGGACACAGAGCACGAGTTAGTTCACACACCACATCCCTGTGGACACAGAGCACGAGATAGTTTACACACCACATCCCTGTGGACACAGAGCACGAGATAGTTTACACACCACATCCCTGTGGAGACAGAGAGCACGAGATGGTTTACACACCGCATCCCTGTGGACACAGAGCACGAGATGGTTCACACACCACATCCCTGTGGACACAGAGCACGAGATGCTTTACACACCACATCCCTGTGGACACAGAGCACGAGATAGTTCACACACCACATCCCTGTGGACACAGAACACGAGATAGTTCACAGACCACATCCCTGTGGACACAGAGCACGAGATAGTTTACAGACCACATCCCTGTGGACACAGAGCACGAGATAGTTTACAAACCACATCCCTGTGGACACAGAGCACGAGTTAGTTTACACACCACATCCCTGTGGACACAGAGCACGAGTTAGTTTACACACCACATCCCTGTGGACACAGAGCACGAGATAGTTCACACACCACATCCCTGTGGACAGAGCACGAGATAGTTTACACACCACATCCCTGTGGACACAGAGCACGAGCTAGTTTACACACCACATCCCTGTGGACACAGAGCACGAGGTAGTTCACACACCACATCCCTGTGGACACAGAGCACGAGATAGTTCACACACCATATCTCTGTGGACACAGAGCACGACTTAGTTTACACACTACATCCCTGTGGACACAGAGCACGAGATAGTTTACACACTATATCCCTGTGGACACAGAGCACGAGATAGTTCACACACCACATCCCTGTGGACACAGAGAGCACGAGATAGTTCACACACCATATCTCTATGCACAGAGAGCACGAGATAGTTCACACACCACATCCCTGTGCACAGATAGCACGATATAGTTCACACACCACATCCCTATGCACAGAGAGCACGAGATAGTTCACACACCACATCCCTGTCTACAGAGCACGAGATAGTTCACACACCACATCCCTGTCTACAGAGCAGGAGATAGTTCACACACCACCTCCCTGTGGACACAGAGCACGAGATAGTTCACACACCACATCCCTGTGGACACAGAGAGCACGAGATAGTTCACACACCACATCCCTGTGGACACAGAGCACGAGATAGTTCACACACCACATCCATGTCTACAGTGCAGTAAGTTAGCTACACCACATCCCCGTGCACACAGCACGAGATAGATAGTTCTTGGAGTTGAACTCATTGAATACGGACCACTTCATATGATCCGACGATGCATCTCCCTGAGCTGACCCTATGCGGTTGATCGGACGTTAGAATTTACGGACTAACAAACCGATGAGGCAATAAATTATACCACTGAATACGGGTTATTTCATATGATCCGATGATATATATTTCAAGTACAACAGCCAAAATGTGCGCATTTCTGGGTGTCGACCGCGTCGTGAAACTGCCCATCCATTGTGTTAATTCTGCCTTGGCTTGGGCTGTGTCACAACACACTGACACCAGCAACAACACCAAGGCTTGGGCTGTGTCACAACACACTGACACCAGCAACA